>OLKM01001661.1:10000-27500 GCA_900291075.1 Melanogrammus aeglefinus
TCACACTGCCCTGACAGCATTCCTGCATCATTCCTGCTCCACAACATATGTGAAGAGTATAGCTACAACCAGGTGTCGTTTTCCTACGTGAAAGATTAGGAGTGTGCACAAGTGGATTGATTCATGATTCTTGTGTTTGTGATATGAGCCTTAGGGTAGGCAACCTGATCAGCTGGGGCAATTTATCAAGTCAAGACCAAGTGGTAGGTGACAGCCAGGTACTTTATTGATCCCTGAGGGAATTGCATTATTAAAAAAAACAAACGACAATACAAACGACAACATATGCCGTGTACGCTGAATGTGGAATGCAAACATTGATTAACTAGAGGGATTATAGGGTGGGTATGAAAAAAACGATGTACACAAACAACAACAAAGTTTGCAATATAAGAGTAGACCATAGTCCTCAACTAGTCATCAATCCACTGTGGTTAACCAAACGATTACCATTTTGCTTGACAGTTTTGAATATCTTGACTTTTCAAGGGAGGGGGCCGTCCTGTCTGTGAAACCTATACCATGAGTAAGTGACCGACACACAATTATTACCAACAAATCCAAACCCTGTCTCCTGAGATCACCTGTGTGGCATGGCCTTTCAAATAGAGTAGATTAGAGAAACGCGAAACCGGCTCTTTGAAATCCTCCTGATCCCCTTCCCACCTTCCCTGTCCATGGTGGGGCCTCCCCGATCCAGCCCCTGTTGCACACCCCCACCCACCTATATAGGAACAAAGGCGACCACCTCGACCTCCGCAAAACTCTGCCTATTGTCGCTTAAATCCCTTTTATCAATGTTTACATAGATCTATTACATGTATATTTGTATTCTTTTAAAAAACAGATTCAGTTTATATTCCAATTACTTCAGGTCAAAGAAGAAATGTCCAAAACCGGCTTGATAAGACATTGCTTCAAATTGACTTATTGTGTATTGCCAAATCACAAACAAAATAGACAAATAGATAGATAAATATGAAATCTGAAAAGAAAGATGTATGCATCATATTTTTATTCATTTTTTAAAGTGCTTTGGGTGGATCTCTGTGTTATTGTGATGGTGTGTGAAGTCTAAGCACAAGACAGAATTATTAATGACGCGCTGAAGCTAAAACACCCTTCAGGTGTGCCGGAATGAAAGTGATTTGGTTGGCGAGCATTGTCAATTTTACCACCGCAAAAAGGTTCCCTTGATCCTCCATTCAAGCGTAGGATGGGATGAAAGCCCTCTTTCCCCAGACTACTAAAATTAGGCTCTGTGATATTCAGAACTAGAGGCGAACGCAAAACAATACAGTTGCTGAAAAAAGTCCCCTCTGTAGTTGAACAGCTCACCCCTTTTCAGTTTGAGCGGTGTGACCTTTCAGATACTGACTGTGGGCACCGTGAGTTATGCCTTTTTAAATATAGCAATGCCAGTTTTTGCAGTTCCCCAGGGACAGTTATCACAATGGCCTTGCTTTGCCAAAGAAGGAGGGTATTTATTTTGTGGAGGATTTTGTCAACTCACGTATTCTCATTTTCTTCTCCTCCCTGCATCAGAGCCTTATATATAGTCATCAAGCTATATTAATACGCACGCACGCACGCACGCACGCACGCACGCACGCACGCACGCACGCACGCACGCACGCACGCACGCACGCACGCACACACACACACACACACACACACACACACACACACACACACACACACACACACACACACACACACACACACACACACACACACACACACACAACTATGACTATCCCTCAGGCTGAACAATTAAAACAATGTATTTTAAATGGACCCATATGGAGATAAATATAGGTCAATGACATGAGAAAAAAAAATAGAAATGATGTAATCAGGGGTGTTTCTAGGTTTCTGAAACATCAGGGGCTTAACTCAGAGGGGAAAGGATTTTTTTTTAATGCTTTATTGTGCATGCACATTTTTTCAGAATGCTTTACCTAAACAAACAAAATGCCCAGTTTATTAAAGCTTAGAATAGCTACCTGACGGCTGCGCCGCTTATCCCTAAACATCTTAAGTTCAATGTAAGTTATTTCTTAGTAAAAATAATACAAGTGAGACTAACTTTACATATAACATGAGGGTTAGCGTTATCGATCATCTTATTGTGTTAAAAACTTAGCACAAAAAGTAAGGAATTTGGGTTTGGTTGATTATTTCTCTGTGGTAACAATGCTTTTTTGGCAATAAATCTTATACCGTTGGAAAGCCTGTATAGTTCCCTTTCAAATGGTGCCCCATTTGTAAGGAACATGCATTTGTGGGATGAGCAGCAGTGCTGAGTATGTGGGTTGCGCCCATGAATAATTTGCCAAATCTTTTCTGCCATTGCCAGGTTATTTTGCTGTCGCTATTGACACTTGTTTTGAGCTTCTGGTACCCGCAGGTGCTGCCAATCAAGTGCCTGATTGGCACCTGATTGGGAAACTTCAAGCTGGTGTTCCGCAAAACCAAGTTGCGGCATTATTTGGAGTAAGCCCTAGCACCCTCTCCAAACTGAAGGCCAAGATCCATATAAAAGGGGATGTCAAAGACAGGCCGCGAAGTGGGCATCCCAAGAAGAAAGTTTCATCACCCTGACAGCACTCTACAGATTGGCAGTCAGGATTTGCAGGACGATATGGCCGACGGCTCTCTGCCCAGACAATCCGGAACAGACTACATGTGGCCAAGCTCCGGTCTCATAGGGCTGCCAGGAGTCCTTCAATGACTGCCCTTCTCCATCAGGCCCGTTTCGGCCACACGTGCACTGGAACCTTAACATGTGGAGGAACGTTATGTTAAGTGATGAGTCAAGATTCTGCTTATGGCAGTTGGATCGTAGGGTCAAAGTGTGGAGAATACGTGGAGACTGCTATGCTGATTGCTGCACCGATAAGAATATCATCTTTTGGTGGAGGCAGTGTGATGGTGTGGGGTGGCATCTCCCCTACTGGAAAAATGAGGCTTGTCATCATTGGAGGCCATCTCAATGCAGAGAGATAAAGAGATGAGGTTCTGCAACCGGTGGCAATCCCTTATCTCCACAGTCTGGGACCGAGCTCTATCCTCCAAGATGACAACGCTCGCCCCCACAGGGCGTGGTTTATCAGAGTCTACCTCCAGAATGTGGGAGTGGAGAGGATTGAATGGCCTGCTAGCAGTCCTGACCTCAACGGGCGTCGATTACGGGGGGGACGGGGGGGACATGTCCCCCCACTATTTAAAATTACGAATTTTGTCCCCCCCACTTTTAAAAATGCGACCGAAAAAAAAGAAAAGAAAAAACCACATACTCAACCGAAATCGTCGAGTCTAAATCATGCGATAGGCGCGCACGAAGACATCCTCACAGCATGCACAACAGCGGACTGTGAGTGGAGCAAATGAGGGGGCGGGATTCTGATCATCACACCTTGTCCTGACATACAGCGAGCCAGCGAAACGGCGACGAAAACTCGCGCGAGGGTGTCCTGATATGCAGCGTGACGATTTTGTCGCGAGTGTATTTTATTGGTTAAGAATCCAAACCAATCAAATCATCGAGGGATGTAAACACATTCCACAGGAAGCAGCGTGTACTTATCAACCAATAAGAAGTGTTTAGGGGCGGGACACCACCGCGAAATGTCGTCCAGATAGAGACAACGCGAGCGATAAATAGCGATTTTTTGTTGTTTTTATATCATCGCGAGGGGGAGGGGGCAGGCGGCTACGTGGGCTGTCTGTACACACAGCGTTATAATAAAGAAGTTTCAAGACAGCCAGCCAAAATTGACATTTTTATTCAGAAAATAGCCGGTCCTTTTGCTTCCTGTAAAAAGCATGCTTGTGACACTGGATAACGTGGAATATGGATACATCATCTAGCCTGCATGTGGAGGGCCACATAAGGTAAGAAATTGGTTTAAGTAAACTTTGCTGCTGGTTTTGTTTGCTCGTGATGATATATAGATTGCAGCTAGTAGCAGCTACACACGGTTCGATTGCTATGCCAATGTGGTTATAGTTGTTTTGTCTAATTGAGATATTTGACGTTGGACTTGGAGCCATTGGTAGGCCTATCCTGACATAAATATGTTCTCGTATAACCTGCTGTGTGGTTATCCTAAACTCTAGGGGATTTTATTTGCGGGCAATCTGCTCATGATGTAACGAGTGAGGTGTGAATTGGTCCTTCGCGAGTGTTTACTGGTGGTCAGGATTTGGCAGATGCACTTCTCTGGGTGCTTGTTTTTTTCATTTTTTAATGCAGCATAACATTATGCTACCAGCAACCCTTGCTCTTCTTCAAAAGGCTGATGCTCAGTAGTACCTCGTTTCATTTCGTAGCCTACCCCCTTTACAGTCTGCCATTGATTGTCTGGTAAACTTTGTTGATGTCAAGATAAGTGTTAAATTGCCAACACTTTTCTTTGTCCTGTGTGTATTAGTATTACATATCCCGAGCCAATACCCTGGTGTTTCCAACGTCGTTTTGCAAAACAAGCCAAAACACAAACTGGTTTTTCAACACCTGACAATACACTGCAGAGCATATTGTAATGCAGCGTTGAATGGATGAATAGCTTACATAAGGGTACCCACCACTTTTCAAACCACACTCAAGCTTATGGTTATTGTCCCCACCACTTCTAAAAACAAACTGACGCCCCATTGAAAACTTGTGGGATCAGCTTGGGCGTGCTGTTCGTGCCAGAGTGATCAACACAACCACGTTGACTGAGTCGCGACAAATGCTGGTTGAAGAATGGGATGCCATCCCACAGCAGTGTGTGACCAGGATGATGACCAGCCTGAGGAGGAGTTGCCAGGCTGTTGTGGCTGTGTATGGTTCTTCCACTCGCTACTGAGGCTCCTGTTTGTGAAACGAATATATTGTTTAATAGCCAATATTTCTTGTTTCTTCAAACTTCAATCATCCAATCCACCAAACACCAAATGAGCCAATAGCTGAATAAGCTGTTTGGCATTGGCAGAGAAGATTTGGCCAATTTTTCATGGGCGCAACCCACATACTCAACTCTGCTGCTCATCCCACAAGTGTATGTTCCTTACAAATGGGGCAGCATTTGAAAGGGAACTATACAGGCTTTCCAACGGTATAAGATTTATTGCCAAAAAGCATTGTTACCACAGAGAAATAATCAACCAAACACAAATGTCCTTACTTTTTGTGCTAAGTTTATATATATGGATCTGACTGGGGATAAGATAGGTTCACTTGAGGTGGTAAACAGTGTAATTATGTTTCTAAACTGTTTATTCTCTTGCCAGAAGGACAATCTAGAAGGACTAGACTACTTTATTTTGAGATGCCCCTGGAATCCCCATGTTTCTAAATAACTACCATTAGTGACTAAAATCATTTCATCACTTCTAGACTGAATTGAATTATGCATTCCATAGTCACTAGTAAAAATACCAATAAATATAGATTTATTTATTTTTTACCAAAATAATATATTCGGGGCTAATTAAATAATATCCGGGGCTTTTGCCCCGAATAAAACAGCGTAGTGACACCACTGGTTCACTTCATCACAACCTAATGTAACATACATAACATGTCTCGAGAAGAACTCACACATGCACAAAACATACATTCTACCATGGGTCCTAAAAATAAACGTCATTCTTTGAACATGTAATAGTTCAAATCTATGAGTTCTACATGTTGATTGATTGTTTTCTCTGCATATCGGTAGACAGAATCGTTGATTGGCAACGAAGGTAGCCGAACAATTCCGAAAACCGAACTGCCTCCTGGGAAACTAGAGGCCGTCGCCTGCCCTGGCCGCCATCTTTCTATCCGGCAAGTAAGAGAGCCAAATAACAACCCCTTTCGAATTCATTTTTCTCCTTTAACCTGTTATTTCAGAAGCTACATTCGGTCGGTTATCATCCATTACGCCATTTAACAGTCTTAGTTGGAGTAAGGCGTTCTTATACAAATACATATTCGCCAGAAGACACACTAAGTGTGTGTCGAGGGGGTCGAGATGGGCCGCTCGCGGAGCCGCAGCTCCTCGCGCTCCAAGCACTCCAAGAGCAGCAAGCACAGCAAGAAGCGGAGCCGCTCCCGCTCGCGGGACAAGGAACGGGCTAAGAAGCGCTCCAAGTCCCGGGAGTCCAAGAGGAACCGACGAACCCGCGAGGCGTCACGCTCCCGCTCACGGTCCAACACCGCGGCGGCCGCTCAGCGCCGGGAGAGGGTACCCGCCTCGCCCCCGGAGCGCATCGACATCTTCGGCCGGACACTGAGCAAGAGGAACGCGCTGGACGAGAAGCAGAGGAAGGAGGATGAGGAGAAGAAGGTGGAGATGGAGCGACAGCGAAAGATGTACGTCTCTAACCCTCTTTCATTCCTACATAGGCCGCTATTCTGTTCACGTATGCTTGCTACATGAACCGGCTAAGCTATTCTTTACCACTGATGCATTCGCCCCCATCTGCTCTGAGACTAAGCTAGCTCGCTAAGCTATCGTGGTGGGGGGCTATTATGCTTGTACGTTAGCTTAGCATTAGCATGCTATGGATGACCAGGGCCTGGCGTTTCATGGCGTAGACGTTGCAAACAGTGTTGCCAGATTGGTTCAATCGGTCAGCACTCGTTGCAGACCACCAGCAGCAGCGCAGTGTACGTGTTTCCCCGATTTCGACTGTTTACGTCCACTACTTGACAAGCGAGGATTTGGGTTACTGGCAAAAATGTAGATTTTGTATTTGTATAGGGTGGTGTGAACACAGCACCAGCATAGGACATTGCCTTTTTCTTAAGTTGAATGATGCTGGATGCACCATCATCTATCCACCCATGTCTACTTTTTTTTTTACCAATTTAAATATTAATCATGATGTGTACACCTTTAATTAACTTGCATGCTGATATGGACGCAATAAACCAGTTCTGCATTGATTTAAAACAATACACATCTGTTTATATACTTCTATATATAATATATGTATGTGTGTTGCCTTCTACATTTTGTTCCTTTCTGTAAACTAGCTGTATGGCAGTAGGCCAGATCCATATAGGTTATAAAACCACAAGACCCCAGCACTTTTGACAATAGTTTACAGAGAGGAATCGTTTGGCCATCAGCATAGTAAAAGTTGCTGCCTCAGCAGGCTTTTCTGGCAAATTGCAAGACTGCAGCCACTGAACGTCTCAAAAACATGTTTCGCCTGGGTGCCCACACAACGCCAGACCCCCCCCATACACATCCACCACCCTGTCCACATCCAGCACCCTTTGTCCGCTGACAGGTGATACAAATCTGACATGCAGGACGCCTATTGTGGAAGTTTATGGTAGCCAGAGGCACACATCTCAGTCACCTGAGATCCTCGGCGGTGCTCCACACCTGGTACCTTGGATTCTTCTCCTTGTCCGTCTCCGCTTGGTAGCCACAGGGCCACTTAACCTTCCATACACATGTAAATACCCAGGCATGGACGCTTTCTGGAAGGAGGATGCACTCTTTTTTTTTTTTTTTTGTCTAGACACAAAGCGAAACCAAACCCAACTGATAGGGAAGGGTGTAGTAGACGGTGTTATGTGTTACTAGTTAGCCCAGAAGGGTTTTCCTTAGTCCAAAAGCATCCTGACAGTCGTCCGAGCATAGCTTCCTGTTCTGGGGGGCATTAGAAAACCAATAGTCAGATAAAACAGCTTTCTGGATGGATGAGTGTGACACCTGGTGCAACCATGTCTGTGTCCCTTGACGGTTGGCTGTTGACTCTCATAAGAGTGGGCCGGTAGGCAGAGGCTGGAGTTAAACCTGTTCGCTTTTCCTAATAGAGATTTGTGTGTCAGGGCTCAACTCTCTCTGACAGTTGTTCCTCATAAACTTCCTGTGACCTATTACATCCTAACCGACTCCTTCACTTGGTCTAACCTCATTAATAATGGAGGCCAGTGTATGCTGTGCACTCTTTTTCCTAACAATATCGTTTCTGGGTAAGGTTGCGTTCAACTCCCTGCGGAATGGAGTGTTTAGTTGCCTGCATGCGATATGTAATGTGTATACGCTACGACGCCTATCTTAACAAAACCCAACCCTCTGTTGTCTTCTCCCCTGCGCCTCCTCCTCCTCCCCCCCCAGCCGGCAGCAGGAAATCGAGGAGAAGCTGATCGAGGAGGAGACGGCGCGCCGCGTGGAGGAGCTGGTGGGCAAGCGTGTGGAGGAGGAGCTGGAGAAGCGCAAGGACGAGATCGAGCACGAGGTGCTGCGGCGCGTGGAGGAGGCCAAGCGCATCATGGAGCGGCAGCTGCTGGAGGAGCTGGAGCGCCAGCGGCAGGCCGAGCTGTCTGCCCAGAAGGCCCGAGAGGTAACGCTCGGTCGTTTGGAACGCAACCCCGTCCCATTCCCTCTAAACCCCCCCCCCCCCCCCTCGCCTGAGCACCTACCTACTCATCACCTGTGACCCCCCCTTCCCCCACAGGCCCTAGTACGCGAAACCCCCCACCCCCCCCCCCCGTCTTCCTCCCTGATCCCCTCAGACTAGATGCCCAGCCATGGCACTAGTGTGACCAGAGGGAGGCTGAGTAAGAGAGCTCTATAAGTTGGCCATAGTAGATCTGAGAATCTCAAATGGGACCTCAGTTGGGGTTGGATTGGATGCAAATGGATTGCCGCCTGTGTGGTATTTGGTTAGATGTGTTGCATTGTTACGGGTTTTTTTGCAAGGTCAATTACTGTCTTCTTGGCCATTGGTGATGCTTCTGCCATGGCTGAGTTTGCTGGACCCGACATTCTTTGTATTCCCCCTCTTACCGCGTTTCAGTTGTAACCAGTTTCTTTAATATGTAAGCATTAATGTCTTCACTGAAACAACACTCTAGTATTGTTTTCCTAGCCACTGTCGCCGTGCCCAACAGTGGCCGATTTAGCTCCAATATTCTTATTTAATACTTTTTTTAAATTTAGCTTCACCTTGTTCGCTTGCATTCTGTAACCTGATACTAACCTTTTCGGATAGTGTTTTCATGTTGTCAAGTCCAATCTCACAGCGCCGTTGGTATGGTCCTCCCCCCAGCACTGGGTTGGCCCCCTGGGTAGGGTGTTGAGTACCCTACAGTAGCAAAGCATCGCTAATAAGGAGAGAAGGTGGAGGGTAGCGACCCAGAGGTGCCCCGGGAGCACCCTGTGGCTCACCGCTAATGTGTTGGGAGATGTGGTCTGAGGGCTCCAGTCTCCGTCACTAAGAACACTAAACAGCGCTAACTAGGGCTGTGCATGCCTCATTCATAAATGTGCCTAGCCCGCAGCATTACGATTCTGTCCACCAGAACACCGAATCCCCCCCAGGGGAGGCAGAGGTGTGTTGAGAGCGAGGAACCATCCCTTCACCTTCCAAGAGTAGATACTTGAACAGGCCAGGCGGATTCTGCTCAGGCATTAGTTTGGTGTTTCCTCCCATCAGTGCAATGTGTAGAGAATGTCCTTTGGGGAATCCCTTTAGGTTATTTGATGGCTTCTTTGTTTCTACATCTTCGCTACGATTCCCCCCGCCTTCATCCCTACCCCCTCCTCTCTAATAACACTTGTTTTGAGACGCTCCCATTAGATGGCATCCATTGTGGGATAGAAAACGGTGACGGACCACCACATTTCCTGTTTCCTGTTTGAAAAAGGTCAACAATCTCTGGTCTAACCCTTATTGTCTGTTAACCCTGATTACATACATTTTGTTGCGCCCTTTTTTAATGTTTTTTTTTTTTTTTTTTAAAGTAACTTTCTTTTTCTCATGAGAATGTGCTGTGTTTTGTCCTGACAACTTGCTTCCTTTAGGAGTACGGCTTATTTCTGCATCCATGTTACCTCCGCTGATGTTTTATTTATTTTATTTTTGGAAACACTGCTGTCTTGTTAACACAAGCACCACCTTCATAACAAGCGTTTGACCCGAGCAGGCCTGCAGTTCTCCTGGCTACTCCCCCGCGACACAAACTGCACAGTACTTGCACACACACACACACACACACACACACACACACACACACACACACACACACACACACACACACACTGATCAGCGCACACACACACACTGATCAGCGCACACACACACACAAACACACTGATCAGCACACACACACTGATCAGCACACAGAGCGAAGCACTGTGTTCTGTTCTCCACGGCTCTGGCCCGAGAGGGATCTGAGCACCTGTTCAGCAGAGGAATGTGTAAAGAAAGAATGCAAGCTGGCCCAGTCTTAAGCAGTTCAGAGATCAGTACAAGATAAATAAGAGCATTTCCCAGTGTGCAATGTGGCGTATGGCAGAGTACCCCTCTCACCTACCCAGCCACCTTCCTTCCTACCCACCCACCCACCTACCTGCCTGCCCCCGGGACGCGCTTCTCTGTCTCTGCAGGGGCCACACAGTCTGGACCAGACAGTAAATATTCAACCGTTTAATGGCGAATGCTTTCACCAGTTGTGTAGGTACACAGGCAAGGAAAATGCGTAGGTATACGTGCATTGGTGAGCCAAAACTATTCCCTCCAATTTATCCTTTTTTATTTTTTTTATTTGTTTTGATCTCTCTCTCCCTCTTTAATTTTCTTTCATGATGTAAATAAAGAAGTTGCATATTTTCTTAGTCTAGATTGTTTTTATCTTTCTACTCGTGAGTGTGACAATTGGGTTATCCCCTGTAGGTTTTTAATTTTATTTGGTCAGATTTGATACAATCATCGTTAATATCAAACTGGTGCAGAGCCGGTCTTAAATTCTTTTAGCGGGAGGGTTTTTACAGCCAATAGGGAGGGACATTTTTTTTAAATCATAGTGGGCTTAGTTTCAACCCCCTCAACCCCCTTCCCTCATTTAATAACTTTACGGAGACCCTGTTGTGGGTAAAACAGCAAAAACTATTCTGGTTGACTGCGGAGAATGCCCATGTGTGGTCATGTGCGTGATACTAAACAAGCCATTTTGTGGTGCAATGAAAAAGTTCTGAGTGGGAGTCTCTGTGTGTGAGCGAGCCTGGTTTGTGAGGATTGTGCCTGCTTGGTGAGGACCGTGTGTGTGTGTGTGTGTCTGAGAGGCTTGGACGGCGGGCCTGAGTGGGCTGGCCGTAGTGGCAGTAGCCTGTTCGTGAGCTAACTCTGCACCGTGTCACCCATATAGGAAGAAGAAAAATCCAAGCGGGAGGAGCTGGAGAAAATACTGGAGGAGAATAACCGCAAGATCGCGGACGCTCAAGCCAAGCTGGTACGCACACACTCTTAATTCACACCCACCGGCTCCCTCGGAAGCCATACCATACAACGATGGTTTACCTCATTCATATTCCTATGTCTTATTCATGGGAACACAAGGAACTGCTAAATACCGCCTCGTATTTTTGGGTTCATTACACAGCTGCTTTTACAGTAGTGTATTATTAGTAGGTGTTCAATTTATTTCCAAGTGCCTCAATCCTGTTAGTAATAAACTTATGTTGATATTAATTATAACTAATGCATAAACTAATACCCAAAAATGATAATTAATCATGATGACATTTTCCAAATTAAATCTAGCAAACCAGAGTCATCCTGTTTAGTGCCTGTCTTGTTAAACGGGCCAAGTCTATTAACCTCAGCTCTGCATTGCGTACTAAAGATGGAATATTCTGCTGTATTGACAGAGCTATTTGTACACGTCATTTAGTCGTCCCCGACAGTCGACAGCTCTCCTTCTTGAATGCCATCTGTGGTTTTAGCGGCACATTTTTTTACTTCATCCAGATTAGGAGCACTTTAAGAGGTGACGTATTTTCCTTCGGAGTTTGTTTCTCCAAACCTCCAGTGTTTGCATTGCAAAAAGCCCTGGGTTCCTCGACCACATCAGAGCGGCCCGTCCTCATGGCACTGGCTTGCAGTTCTATCAGTTGTGTGGTGGACTGGACAATCAAGTTTCTTATTTACATTTATTCCTGTATTTATTTACTGTGTTCATGCATCTGTTTTAGGGCTTACGTCCCACTCATGACTAATTCACAACGCAGTGTTTATTTAATTCCAACTTGATTTGGCCGGGCTGATTCCACAGCGAGCAAGTAGCCATTAGAGACGGGAGAGAGGGGAAAAAGAGCGGGCGAGAGCACCGAGACGAATGCATTACCACTGTATCTGGAGGGGTCTCGGGGAAACTTCTAGCTAATTTGTGGGTACTGGGCTCCCGGGTGGTTCTGTCCCCACATGACCTTGTGTTCTTTTGCTAACACTTAATGTATGTGTGTGTGCTTATTGTGTGTTTGTCAGGCGGAGGAGCAGTTGCGCATCGTTGAGGAGCAGAGGAAGATCCACGAGGAGCGCATGAAGCTGGAGCAGGACCGGCAGCGGCAGCAGAAAGAGGAGCAGAAGATGATCCTAGGAAAGGGCAAGTCCAGGCCCAAACTCTCCTTCAGTCTCAAAGCCACGGAATGAGAGACCCAGAGAGGGAGACAGACTGCTCCTCTTCCACCGCTTCGCCCCGCGCACCACCTCCCCGGCTGCTCCTCTCCTTGTTGTCTTTATCCACCCACCTCCTCCTCTTCCACCTCCTCCTGCTCCTCTCCGCAACTCCACTCCTCGCATCCTCCTCCTATCCTGAATGCACGCTTCGTTTTTGGAAGTGCCCAAGGAAGGCCGGGGACTCCAGGGGGGGAGGCAGGAGATCCTGCGTCTCGACCCCTTAAGCCCTCCACTCCCCCAAGACCTGCGTCCTCCAGGTACCCATGGAGGAGGATGGATCGGTTCACCTTAAAAGGACCTCAGCCGCTCCGGTTCTCATCCCTCCTCCCTGACCCCTCACACTGATGGCTAGTTTGTGCTATTTTTTTGGGTTTTGTTTGTTTGGATTTAGTTCGATTTTTAACGAACTTTGAACTTTTGGTGTAGAATGCTAATACACAATGATGCCCTCGTCCTCCATCATAGGTCTTAACTTTGTTCCAAGGAGTAAACCCTCTGCCCTCCTCTCTCTCTCTCACTCTCACTCTCATGCTCTCCCTCTGTCTCTCTCTCTCTGTAAAGCCAGACAGCTTAAGGATGCCCTTTTTATGACATGGTTGACTGCATGTACAGCCCAGCTGTGTTCAGTTGGGCGTATTTAAAACCGTGGTGTGCAGCTTGGGAGTTGGTCCTGTGGTTTCCTTTGCTCTGACCGCCATGTTTTCGTTTTTTATTTATTTTTTTATTATTTTTTTTTAGAAAGAACAACAAATAACACATCGAAACAAAAGGCAGTTGACTGTGGCTGTGAACCGATCATAACCGTGTGTTTGCAAAAAAACACAAACACATGCCCACCTTCCTCCTATGTTCTGTAACTCCTAAATTCACACTTATTTACCTAATAGATAGGCTACCTAATATATATATATATATAACAATAAAAATAAAAAAGCAACCCTAAATGGTACTAATAATTGGCAGAATTCCTTTCGGTTTTCGGCCTTGGTTTCCTCATTTTCGGTTTCGGCCAAAAAATTTCATTTCGGTGCATCCCTACTTTTTTTATTACTTTTTTAGTACACTTCATCTAAAACAATTCGTAAAGGAAAGGTGATGCAGGTTCAATTCCCAAGCTGTCCTGACCCAAGGGCAGGAAGTATACAATAATGTGGCAGGGGGGGTTGTGGTTTCCTGTATGATGTAATGTTAATTAGCCTTTGCTGTGATGTGCTGTCCTGACACACCCCTCATGATTGTGTCATGAAAAGGATTCCATACTCAGAAAATCAAACTATACAGTGTCCGTATAGTTTTTATTGGACTGTAGAAAGGGGGGGGGGGGGGGCTTGTCTCTTGGTTAAATTGTACCGCTGGTAATCCACATTATGTCCCTTGCTGTTGGTGTAGTCAGTCAATTTAGCAGCCTCTGTTTTCGTTAACTTTTTTTTCATAAAGGATGGCCAAGTTCAGGTAAGAGATACGGTGCATGGTCGAGGTCAGTGTGTGCGTGTGTGAGTGCGTGCGTGTGAGCGTGTGTGTGCGGGCGTGTGTGTGTGTCTCTGACGCACTGACCTCAGGTGGGTATGACTTCATTTTTTTTTTGAGATTGTCTTGTAAATTTCACCCAATTGTTAAGGGACTAAGCAAGTCACCCAATAAATTCCTTGAATGCGTAAATTGATTGTGTCTCAGCTTATTACCAGTACATCAATCATATTGCAACCAGTTTTTGTTCAGATATTTATATTCAGATGAACATACAATGTAGATAATTGTCAGCCAAAGCCATTTAAAATAACTGCGTGATACTGCATGTAGGCAACAACTTATGTCAGCTGGTTGTTTAAAAAAACAATTCGTTATCTTGGACAGAATGCTTTGTCAGTGGGTCCATTTAACAATATGTCGGTGAATTCTTTTGGACCGAATTTTTCCTGTCTAAGTTATAAATATTTTTTCAAATAAAAGAGGCCAACTGACTGAATTTTGACCTTGACTCTGAATTCTGATTTAAACATCCAAAACCTCAGAATGGTCCAATCTCAAAATTCTGTCTTTATTCTAAGAATTGGAACGTCACGAAGGAAAATCACACGTGGCCCTAATTCTCCTCCGGAGACATGATCTCATGTTACTATTCTGTAAAAGAAGAATAAAAGCCAAAGACCGCGCTTTGGTGAGACGCAGCGACTTCTCTCAGGAACGCAACATTATAGTAGGCCTGCAGGAGCAAACGGCTGATGTCGTCTCACAGTGACATGAGGGATAAGGTCGCAATGCAAGTGAGGTTTTCCCCGGGTATGGCTCTGCTCTGCACCGTGGGCAGCGGAGGCACACAACCGGTCGAGTTCCGCACACACACCAATGTACGAACAGCTCACCCCTCCTGTCCTCCTCGGGGACCAGGCCTACTCTCCTTCTAGGTGCTAGATGTCTGGTAACGGGTTTAAACAAATAAAAGAAGAAAAACAGGATTTCGAAAGAACGTTTTTATTCCACATAGGCCTGTATCTATTTTATTTCATTTGTCTATTTATATTACAATTGCAGGCCTTTACTGGTAAATATCCTGGATAACAGTCTGATCCAGAACGTCGACCTGTAGGCTTACCACGTTGCATTTTCTAGGAATAATGTAAAAATATATGAACTAGGCCTGTAATTAATATCATTAAATATTCAAAGAAAAGTTACAAAGTTGTAATAACTTAAACAGAATATAAGATTTTTTTGATAAACCTATGTCGTTATTTTATTATGGCGATATAATTTCTATCTGAGGTCATACAAAGTTGTTTTGTGGTGTTATTCTTTATTTTAGTGTCAGTGTTGTTCTTGTTGGGGACCTATTCTAAAACTTTTGAATGTGCTGCAATACAAAATGTTGAAATCAACACAATTTTTACCTAAAAATTAAAAAATTATTGTTTTCACCGCCTTTCTATGTTTATTCACATAAAAACACATAACAACAATACATTTTATGAATGAGTATTATCGCACCAATGTGGCCTGAACCCCAGAGCGTCCGCCACAGTGCAGAGTATGGACGTGTTTAAACCTCATTGTCAGCACTGGTCAGGAAAGAAGCGCTAAAGCAATCCTGACCCCAGCCCTTATTTTTAGCACGGGAAAGAGGATATTTTTAAAACTCACCAACTCGTATAGGCCTACTTCCTCTGCTCCCACGAGGGTACGAGACCCAGGACACATCTTCCTATTACACCTACACCTCATTACTTATCACTTATTATTACCACTGTTTTAGTTTCTCTTATTAGGCTATTTCTTACTTTATTCTATTGTTATTATTATATTTATTTTTATTATTTATTATTGTGATCTATGTTAGTTATTTTTAAGATATTTTGGCGGCTATCCATTAAGTAACCAATTTTACTCTTGTGTACTTATACAATAAGATGTAATAAAAGTAATTCTGATTCTGATTCCTATTGCTTTTCATGCTTTTCTCCTAAAGCATGCAGGATACTTCTACCTACAGACTGGAAGCTTCTCGCTTCATTTCCCCTCAGTCTTAGTACTTTGCTAATCGTTTTCTCGGGGGGTGGGTGTAGTTTGCGCCCCCTCTTCTCTGAATTAATCTAAAACTCAAATGCAATAAACATCAAGCCGATTGGCCGGCCGAATCTCCTTCAGCTTGACGCCACAGCTATGCCTGTTTATTCCAAAAAAGCGGAAACACACACACACACACACACACACACACACACACACACACACACACACACACACACACACACACACACACACACACACACACACACACACACACACACACACACACACACACACACACACACACACACACACACACACGCACACACGTCTAAGGATTGCTTAATTATCTCTCGGGTGCTATTTCTGCTGATTATGAGCTAAAGCGCAATACACAGCGGCCCTGCGTTGAAACGCGGTGATTGAATTAGGGCAGCTCGGAGGTGACGTTAGTTCACACCTGTAATCTGCTATTGTCCAGCGCGTGTGAGAAGCAGCCTCCCGTCCAGTGGAAGTCCCATCGACTATGGTTTACTTTAAAATAAGTGTTTGTTTATTTAAGAATTATCCTTGGTCCATCGATCTTGTACAACTATTCGATTAAATGGTTGAGACTTTTCGGTTAAACCATCTGCACAAATAGATACAGCCTACAGGTATATATTGATCAACTAAATATATTATATAGATAACATAGGCCGACCAAACGACAACCCAAATAGAAGCCCTGAAGGTCATTTTCTGCTTTAAAACAATGTAGGCCTATCAACTCGTACGTACCTATTACTTTATTAATAAACCCTACCTTAAGAATCACAATATGTCTATAGAACATTATTGGTAAATATATAACACACTAATGACCAAATAAGAGCTTCAAACACAAATGTGTCACCAATGAAACTGTTTTTAGGCAGCGTGTTGGACGGTTTCATCCCCACCGCTCCCTCTCTCCATCCCTGGTGATTTTGACCGCTAGTGTGCGCTGTTGCCTCACGGAAAACCTGATCGTGTGTCAGACGGACACGCTCTGGCCACCGGACATGGGGAGCATTGTTGAAATACACACGCCGTCATGTTCTCTTGTTTGGATCGTTCCGAAGCTTTCAGCACAATCAATAAAAATAAAACAACACATATTTGAGATTGTATTTTAGAGTTTGGTTGAATAAAGTTTAAGGACATTTTGTTCATTTCAACACTAGTGATGTGCATGCCTTAGTGAGCATAACGTCTATATAAGTATTGCATATTAACTGAGTTTTTATTGGTTTAATTAAAGTACTGCATTCAGCAGTACTAGTCACATACTAGTTTCCAGGTTGATTGACAGGCGCCTTACCATTGACTTCCATGCAGTGGCCCTATCAGGAGCTGCGAGGGGAGGAGCCACCATGGAGCCAGCTCCGCCACATATTCCGAGTCGCGGTTCCTCGCAGTTACTTGCTACTCGCCAGGCTCGGAGCAGCGCGCACACGCATTACGCACCACGTTAGCGCATCTAGAGCCACTCCGGACGGTTCTGCGGGATTGTTTTGGCGACGGA
>OLKM01001661.1:45136-67636 GCA_900291075.1 Melanogrammus aeglefinus
TTTTTTTGGAGGGAGCACTCGATACGTTAATTAATTATCCACTGTTTAATCCGCCAATTCCACTTATAATGGTGGAGGCCACACATCAATGGAACGGATCCCTATCTCAACCAATTGGATTAGCGCTGCCTTATGTTAAGTGTTGTGCCAAGGCTAGAATTTAGATGAGACAGGGGGCATGTACCAAACCCTCCCTCACACCCTCCCTCCCTCAGGCCTGAATTCAAACTAATGATTTGACTATCTCCTCCCAACTGTGGGGAGTAGACTGACGACAGAGACCCATTGGAATCCATTTTTCGTTCTCGTCGTTGAATGGAACTCTGATCTGCTTTTTTCCTTTCACGCAGTGTCCCTGCTGGTCCCTAGATGATTTGCATGGCAATGGCTATAGCTACATGTTTTAGTGTGTGTGTTTTATATTTGAATATTTGCCTGACCACATCTGGTGGCTGTTGCATGTGTGCGCGTGTGGGTATGTACGTCCGAGTGCCCACACGCACGTGCGCAGACCTTTTCAGTGGTAGCAGCTTCACCCTGCTCCAGTTGATGTTATTGTTGGAGGCAGCATGGCCTGCAGCAGGGAACCTAGTGAACTGAAAGTTTACATGATCCGAAGAGAGAGAGAGAGGGAGAGGCCGAGAGACATAGACACAGGCTGGGAGAGTGAGACACACACACACACACACACACACACACACACACACACACACACACACACACACACACACACACACACACACACACACACACACACACACACACACACACACACACACACACACACAGAGGCTGAAAGAGAGAGAGAGACACACTAATGCACACATAGAGGGTGCAACAGAGAGAGTGTCGCAGGGGAGAGGGAGAGAGACAGAGTGCAGTAGAGCGAAAGCGATCTAAATAGGGAACGAGAGAACACAGAGAGAAAGGGGGAGAGCATAATGAGCAAGAGTAAGAGACCTAAAGATGAAGGCTTGGAGTGGGGCGCGGGGGGGAGGATGAGGAGATAGTGAGAGAGAGAGCGAGAGAGATGCCAGAGAGAGAGAGAGAGAGAGAGAGAGAGAGAGAGAGAGAGAGAGAGAGAGAGAGAGAGAGAGAGAGAGAGAGAGAGAGAGAGAGAGGAGAGAGAGAGAGAGAGAGAGAGAGAGAGAGAGAGAGAGAGAGAGAGAGAGAGGCATAAGGGAGAGACAGATGCACAGAACAGGGAGTAAGAGAGCTAAAGAGAGATAGGAAAATGGAGGCAAGGGAGAGAGAAAGAGGGTACTATGTGAATGATGGAGAGGGAAAGAGGTAACAGGATCAGAAGTACGTAATGAATTGGATTTGAAGTAACAATGAGACATGGTCAGGGAAATTCCAGTTTCTTAATGTCATGAATTTGAGAAGTTAAAATAAAACAATGTAGTACAAAATAAAAAAAAAAGGATCTCTAACCACCACAGTGCTTTCAGATGTGTGCTTTTAAAGATTAAACTCTACGATGAAAGTGCCGCTGTGCTGCTATAATTCATTGTTGTTCTTTGGGGCTTTCTGTGCGAGTGTGTCATGGTGCGTTTGTCAAGTTATGCTCAAAGGAACAAACCACTGCAAAAGCTGGGAGCCAATTATTTCCTAAGGACATGAAGATGTTTGATATGCGCACATTAACTTCATTCAGCCAAATTAAGTAAAGACAGACCATGGAGTGGTGGTGTGTGGCGCTATCTGTGTGTGTGTGTGCATGTGTGTGTGTAATAGAGCTACTGTGTGTGTGTGTGTGTGTGTGTGTGTGTGTGTGTGTGTGTGTGTGTGTGTGTGTGTGTGTGTGTGTGTGTGTGTGTGTGTGTGTGTGTGTGTGTGTGTGTGTGTGTGTGTGTGTGTGTGTGTGTGTGTGTGTGTGTGTATCAAGGCTAGTGATTACCAGGTGTTTGGGTATTTGAGGCTATATCCCAGCTTCACCAGAGAGGGCGTTGGGGAGGGGGGGGGGGGGGGGTCACGGGGGTCCCCCTTGTCGGAGGTGATTAAGACGTGGGGTCCGCTGATGTGCCCTGGCCAGCGCTCCACCACCGGCGCCATGGCAACGGCTCTTTTCATAACAGGCCCTGCCAGTGCGCCTCGATGACGGTCGCTCTGTCATGGTGTTTCTGTACATCTCTATCCTCTGTCTCTTGTCTCGCCGTCCTGGAGAGGACGAGGAGGGAGGGGGAGGAGGAGGGAGAAGGAGGATGGAGGGGGAGGAGGGGGTGGAGAGGTTGAATGTAGTCTGCGGTTGATCATTGATCATTGTGTATTAGTAGCTCAGGGAGGAAATTGAGTTTAGAGCCTGCAGTCCTTGTGTTGGTCTGAGCGTCTGGCTTGCTCTGCTCTGCTCTCACCGGATTGGTCGAAGGAAGGTGTGTGTGCGTGTGTGTGTGCGTTGGAGGGAGGGAGGTCTTAATTAGATAACAGTTGTATAATTTAAGTGGAGTAGATGGTGGGCAGGGGTGGGGGGTTGGGGGAGGGGGGTTTTGAGGGAAGGTGAGAGTGGGAAATGACTTTGTGATGCATATAGAGCCAAGTGTGTGTGTGTGTCTGAGGGAGAAAAGTAATGTTTGTTTGAGAGAAGAAGAGGCCTTGATGTCTTACACTGTTGATCGGTCTGAAGAGCAGACTGTTTCACGCGCACACACACACACACTCACACACACACACACACACACACACACACACACACACACACACACACACACACACACACACACACACACACACACACACACACACACACACACACACACACACACACACACACACACACACACACACACACACACACAAGGTGCCAAAGGTTTGTGAATGAGGGAATCCTTTTAAACACTCCTGCCTAAACAAATTGTTAGTGTGTGTTTGCAAGGTGTGTGTTGACACGACCATAAGATCATTTCCACTTCACAGTACTCCTCAGGCAGATGTGAGACAATCCAGTCACAACACAGTATGGACATGTAGAGAATAATAGACTCCAAGCACCACATATACTTTTTTATTGGAACAACAGTTACCAACTTTAACACAGCCATAAATAAGATACTCTACTACCCTGCTCTAGCTCTCTCTTTCTCGCTCTCCTTTCGCTCTCTCGCCCTTTCTCTCTCCTTTGATCTGTTGCTCTCTCGCTCCCTCTCCCTCTGGGACTGGTGGATTAATCTCAAACCATGTTTTCTCCCTTTATGTCAGAATGTTCATCTCTCTCTCTCTCTCTCTCTCTCTCTCTCTCTCTCTCTCTCTCTCTCTCTCTCTCTCTCTCTCTCTCTCTCTCTCTCTCTCTCCTCTCTCTCTCTCTCTCTCTCTCTCTCTCTCTCTCTGTCTTGAACGCTCTCTCTAGCTCTCCCCCCCCCCTCCCTCCCTGTCTTATCTGGGGCCTGTAGTGGCTATAGAGCTAGCAGTAGTTGGATGCTAAGCCCATTTGTAAGGGGCTTGTATGAGCCAGGTTAGACCCTTGCGCCCTTCCCCCCAGAATGAGGGATGAGCCGCTACTGGTTAGCTTTAGCCTAAGCATGCCTAGCCCTCTCTAGCCATTGGGTTTGGCAGCCTAGCATAGCCTAGCCTAGACAGTCATCCTGAGTCAACTATCACATTCTGTTCGAATGAAAGCTTGGCAGAATGACAGATTTTCCTTTGCCTAACTGTGTGTTTGTGAGTGCGTATACACAGGTTTTTTGTTTCTCTTTAAGTCGACAAAGACCGTAGAAAGATCTGCAGATCTAATTACTTATGATATATTTTTTTATATTTGGTTTCATTTAAACGCCTCAGCCAACTCTCTACAAGTCATTTTTGCACTTTGTTTCAACCAAATCGATGAGGTAGTTTGGGTGGTGTTCATGTGTTCATTGGTTTTATTCGTCAAGGGAACAAGGGATGGAAGAGTGACAGAGAGAGACAGAGAGAGGGGGGAGAAGGAGTTGACTGACACATACCTTCTGTTCAGTTCACCAGTTGAGACTTTGGAACTCAAACATTCTACGCCCTAAGCATGCTTCTGTTGCAAAACACACAAACACAGACACACACGCCCTCTTATATCCAGTGTCCAACACAAACACAGGTTGTTTAATGGTTATAATGATCGTCACGCACATAGCAACCGGCAGCGCATAAGACAACCAATCATCTCGCTATAGCGCAGGATTGGGGAATTCCTGCCTGTGTAGCGAACAGGTTAAGTAGCACGCACACACACACACACACACACACACACACACACACACACACACACACACACACACACACACACACACACACACACACACACACACACACACACACACACACACACACACACGCACAAACACAAAACAAAAGCCTTTAAGGAGATGTGTCTGTAATATGCCTTCAGTCCCACACTACAAAGCCGTAGGTCAGTAGAATAGAGGTGTGTGTGTGTGTGTGTGTGTGTGTGCGTGCGTGTTTGTGTGCGCGTGTTTGTGTGTGTGTGTTTGAATGCACATGGCTCAGGCACATCCTCCTTGTGTCAAGACTGTTCAGACAGACTTGTAGAAACTAAAGGAAAGATAAAGAAGTTGTACTAGAAGAAAGAGAGGAGAGAGGGACTGATGGGACTATGAGAATGTATTTTGTTGTCTTTGTTTACTTCTCAGCCTGGTTGGTTTTATTATTAGACGGAGGCAGCCCCGGAGCAACTCACTGCTTTACTTTATTTATTTATTAAATGAGACGTTTTATTTTGCCTTCCTTTGGGATTTGGCATGGAGTTGATGAAAATCTTTCTGGGGGCGGGGCAGGAGTTGGGGGGATGGCGGGGGGGGGGGGGGGTGATGGTGAGGGGTTGGAGAGAGTGCATGGGGGTTGGGGGTGAGGCAGGGGAGACGGGGGGGTGGTTGGTGGGGAAGGCACTCATGGGGTGAAGGAAGCATAGCGCCTGCCTCTCTTTGCAAATGGATGAGGGGGTAAAGGTAGACACTGAGAGTAGGGGGAGGGAGGTGGGCGCTGGGAGGGGAAGGGAGGAGGGGGGAGGTGGGATGGGTGAGGGGTCTGGGAAGGTGGGGGGAATGCAGGGGGGATATTGGAGGGCCAGTCTCCCAGTGAATGTGGGCCACTGCACATTGGCGGCAAGCCAAGCCGCTAAGCTCTGGCAACTCGTTAGCCTCTGTGTTACTGACCTGATAGACCCACGCCCGCCCCCCCCCCCACACACACACACACACACACCACACACACACACACACACACACACACACACACACACACACACACACACACACAAACACACACACTCACACTCCCTCTCTCACACACATGCACTACTCCTGCCCCCCCCCCCATCAACCGCTACTGCTGACTCCATTCACTCCTTGTCTATAGACCGTGGCGCCTAGCGCCTGCTGTTGCAGCCGCCGCCAGCAGGGGCAGTAAAGGGATGGACGAGGCAGGCGTAACCAGGGAGAAAGCATGGTTCCCACTCAGCTTTTCAAAATGTCCGTCTGAGGTTAGCTAGTCCTGTTGTAAGAGCTCGGAAGTACTATTCTAAAGCCGACAAAAAAAGAGTTTTGGGAATAATAGGTTTAAGGGTGTTCAGCTCAAAATGCTCTCAGTTTGAACTGTAAGCATCCTTGAGCGGGATTGCTATCCCTATCTCTTTAACAACCTATGTGTGATTCAACCGTATGGCGCTTTAGATTAGGTAACGGTTTTGCCTGAATAGTAAAACAATCATAAAATGTTTGGTTGTAGTGTCCTTGAGACTTTATGTGGGTCTTCCTCAACTAACATCTGCCACCTTAAACATAGTGTTTAGCTCCACACGACCACCCTCTCCAATGCTTATTTAACTGCTTACTTGGATCCTTTAAACTTTTTTTTTATTAAAGACCTGCTGAAATGTTTATTACCACCTTCTGGTAACCTCCTCTTCAAGCTGCTGTTTCAGGAGGAAAGTGTCCTCATGTCTCGCTCTTTTTTTCTTCTTTGGTTTTATTTATCTTTTTAGTTCATTTTCTCTCTCCCCTTCTTCTTGTCCTTGGGTGTTGGTCCACAGTAGTGTTTCATGGCCTTTAAAATCCAAGAGTGTGTTCTTTAATAACCGTCTGGAGTGTCATTAGCGCTAATGTGAGATAAGCCTCCGTAGAATTACCAGTGACCTGCCAAAATGGCCACCGACACTGTCTCTGCATCTGTCTCTCCCTTATGCCTCTCTCTCTCTCTCTCTCTCTCTCTCTCTCTCTCTCTCTCTCTCTCTCTCTCTCTCTCTCTCTCTCTCTCTCTCTCCTCTCTCTCTCTCTCTCTCTCTCTCTCTCTCTCTCTCTCTCTCTCTCTCTCTCTCTCTCTCTCTCTCTCTCTCTCTCTCTCTCTCTCTCTCTCGTTCATTGTTTCTCTCTCTCTCTCTGTCCACCTCCTTTATTCTTAACTGCCCAGTCCACCGGGCCCCATCAGCCCAGTTAGGGATATTACAGTGCATAATTACTCAAGCTAATTAACTTTTGTAGATGTGAAATACACTCTGCTGATGTCGAGTGACTTAAGATGAAGGACAGGTGTACCGTGTCTCATGGACTCACATTTTCCCTTGGGACCCGCTAACATGCTAACAGATAACTACACTAGTGGCTAGTGGCTAACCTGTTGTTCTGCTCCTACCCACAGCTACGTCCAACACCACCATGGACGGCATCGATAACCAGGAGGGGGGAGTGTGCAAGACCAAGTCCATGAAGATAGTCATGAAAGTGGGGCAACGTGAGTACTTTGGTCCAGTTGTTTAGTTATTATGTTCTTCCAGGCTAATCTCTGTAGCTCTGTAGCGGGCACCTCCTCCTTTGAGTCAACGGGGGATGAGGAGCTGGACAGGGAGCATGTCCTAATAAGGCCATGAAAGGAGGGTTTACGCTCCTAAAAGCGCCCATCATCTCCATGACACCTGGGGCGGACAGGGGCCAACAGATCAAATCTAGCGGAAGGCTAGCGCATCGAAGCAAGCACTTGCATTCCCCACGCACACATACAAACAATCACACACACACACACACACACACACACAAGCCTTCTGAGCCAGGCCATCTGCGCATGCAAGCTTATGATAGATGAACGCCACATGCAGAAGCAAACGCATGCACGCACGCATTCACCACACACACCCATGAAGGGACGCATCACAACACGCACGTGGTGGCCCGTTCTTCCACACAAGTGAGTTTGTGTTTAAATATATACGCCTGTGGCTGACAGTCACACACGCAAACGCAGTCATACATATATGTGTACACATCGATGGATTCTCCAGATGTTTTTCTTTCGTATCTGCTGCACATCCAAAGTGGAATGAAAAACCCGTAGCAGACTCACTCCCACACACACACACACACACACACACACACACACACACACACACACACACACACACACACACACACACACACACACACACACACACACACACACACACACACACACACACACACACACACACACACACACACACACGCACACAGCTGACTTTCTGTGAGGAAACGGCATCCAGCCCTTGTCCTTAATTAATGGCCGTGATTATTCATAAATCATGAGGTCGTCTGCCACTCGACGCCTCCATTTCCAGAGGTCGTCACACACGCTCAGTGATGCTGAATGCTCTGAAGGTCAGGGCATTAATCAGCTCGGGTCTGTTCAGGGACAGAGGAAATATGACACAAATCAAAGCACATATTTTGAACTCAAACCAAACAGTATTAGTTTATAGTTCTTTAGCCTAAAGGGCCGTGACCCAAACTTAAAATCAACAAGGAAGCGGTGAGCAGTCCAGTGTTAGCCGCAGACCAAGCACAGCGAGGAAGAATGAGTCTGCTTCTAGCATGAGTCAACATTTTGTTTATTAGATTCCAGTTTTACTACTCTCAAGGGGGAAGCGGAGAGCTGTGATAATTTGAGTCCTCACTTAACTTTTGTTGACTCACATAAAAGGAAGTTGTTTTCTTGATGAAACAGAATGTCCCAGAGTATGTTCTAAATCAATACAGTCCTTAACCTGCATGTTTACTGTTTGTCTTGCAGAGCCCTCAGATACTCTCTCGCCCAAAGGCACCCCAACCAGGCTGCCCTACCCCCCGAAGAACCCCGACGTCAATGAACCCTACAAACCAAGTAACGAAGTGCTGGAGAAGTCAGGTAAGAGACCACTCCTCTTTATGGCCCATCGCTGCCAGCTCTTTAATTGAATGTTGGATTTATCCACCCAATGTGGCATTTGGGCCGACAGACAGATAGCAGCACCAAGAGGATAGCAATGGGAGTGTGTGTGTGTCTGTGTGTGTGTGTGTGTGTGTGTGTGTGTGTGTGTGTGTGTGTGTGTGTGTGTGTGTGTGTGTGTGTGTGTGTGTGTGTGTGTGTGTGTGTGTGTGTGTGTGTGTGTGTGTGTGTGTGTGTGTGTGGGAGGGGTCAGAGATTCATTAGCTGACCATGGCACATAAAACTGATGGGACAGCTTCTACAGGGATCTGTAGAAGCTGTGGTGGACTGAGAGAGATAGAGCCTCCTCTCCCATTTCTATTCTCTCTGTCTCTCTGTCTTTCTCTCTCCTGCCCTCTCTCTTCCTCCCCCTCTTTCTCCTTCTCTCGTTCTCTCTCTCTCTCCCCCTCCCTCTCTCACACCCGCTCGCCCTTATCAGCACTGCTGTAGAGGACTTACAAATAAACCCTGTCAGAGCAGAAATAAGACCTACAATTTCCGCTGCAAACTGTCTTCTTAGGAAGGGCACAGTTCTAAAAAAAACAACAACAACAACATCCACATCCAGAGAAAAAACAAGCTGTCCTATATAGCGGACGGCCTGTCCTGATTCTGAAAGGGCACGGCATCAACAGCCATGTCTTCCCCCCCCCTCCCCGTCTCACCCTAAACCCTTCTGACATCGTCCCACGACGGGCTGCCAGCACTCAGAGGTAAACCTCCATGCTGGCATCGCTCTCCTCCGCATCCACCACCACCACTACCACCCTGCTACCTTCTCCATCTCCTCCCCTCCTCCCCCCCCCCCCACCCTGCCTCCCAGCTCAGGGTGGTGGCAGCATACGGGGACGTCTGAGTGTTTCGTCAGAGAGTCTGTGGCAGCTTAATCCTCTTGTAAAACAAAGGACGGGTCCCTGTTTTGGGCTCGCTGCCATACTCCATCATACCTTCCCTCCCTCCCTCCCTCCCTCCCTCCTCCTCCCTCCCTCCCTCCCTTCCTCCCTCCCTTCCTCCCTCCTCCCTCCTCCCTCCCTCCCTCTCCTCCTCTCCCTCCTCTTCTCTCCCCGTCTCACTCAGCACTTTTGTCGTCCCCTGTGGGCGGGTTGGGTGGGGTTCAGAGGATTAGGGAGTGGAGGTTGCAGGGAGAGGGAGAGAGGTCGGGACAGGACAGGGAGACAGAGTGGTCGTACCCAGAGAAGGAGCTCATGTCCTGGGGGAGAGACAGAGAGAGATAGAGCAAGAGAGAGAGACAGGGCTGTCCTTGGGTGTTGGATGAGCACCAGGAAGGCCATCGCTGGGAGTCAGAGCACAGCTTGGGTTTCATAATTCATGCCTTGCGATGATATCGGATTTCTCCGTCTCTCCGTCTCTACTTTTCACACCACCGACTGTTAGAAAAGGAAGCAAGCTGCGTTTTTTTTAAGTAATTAATTTAAGTGCTGTTTCTTCAACTCAACTCAACCCCCCCCCCCCCTCCTCCAACTACCCACTACCACCACCCAGGCCGCTATCTGTATCTTGTATCAGGCTGTGCTCTGACCTAGTTTCAAGGTTGCAGCCACGACCAGCGCAATCTGAATAGCAACCAATCGAATATGACCTTTATGTAAAAGCCTAGTGGTGGAAGCAGGCCCCCCTTGTATCAAATCTCTCTCTCTCTCTCTCTCTCTCTCTCTCTCTCTCTCTCTCTCTCTCTCTCTCTCTCTCTCTCTCTCTCTCTCTCTCTCTCTCTCTCTCTCTCTCTCTCTCTCTCTCTCTCTCTCTCTCTCTCTCTCTCTCTCTCTCTCTCTCTCTCTCTCTCTCTCTCTCTCTCTCTCGCTCTCTCTCTCTCGCTGTCTCTGTCTCTGTCTCTGTCTCTGTCTCTCTCTCTCTTCTCTCTCTCCGTTCTTTGTCTCTGTCTCTGTCTTCTCTGTCTCTCTTCTCTCCTCTCTCTCTCTCTTCTCTCTCTTCGTCTCTCTCTCTCTCTCTCTCTCTCTCTCTCTCTCTCTCTCTCTCTCTCTCTCTCTCTCCGTCTCTGTCTCTGTCTGTGTCTCTGTCTCTCTCTCTCTCTCTGTCTCTGTCTCTTCTCTCTCTCTCTCTCTCTCTCTCTCTCTCTCTCTCTCTCTCTCTCTCTCTCTCTCTCTCTCTCTCTCTCTCTCTCTCTCTCTCTCTCTCTCTCTCTCTCTCTGTCTCTCTCTCTCTCTCTCTCTCTCACACTCTCTCTCGCTCCTTCGGGCTGCCAAACATAGGTGTTCAGTTGGTTTCTGTGTCTGTGTTCCAAGCAAAGCATGGTATCTGTAAGTTTTTGCAAAACCCCCAAAATGCTGTGGGTGTACAGGATTATAAGGCTGCTGAAAGAACCGGGCGATCCTCGTTTTAAACCTCTGTAGAAGGCTGTGTGTGTGCGTTTGCATCAGTAGGTAACCTCTCTCTCTCTCTCTCTCTCTCTCTCTCTCTCTCTCTCTCTCTCTCTCTCTCTCTCTCTCTCTCTCCCTCTCTCTCTCTCTCTCTCTCTCTCTCTCTCTCTCTCTCTCTCTCTCTCTCTCTCTCTCTCTCTCTCTCTCTCTCTCTCTCTCTCTCTCTCTCTCTCTCTCTCTCTCTCTCAGGTGTGGCTCCTCGGGAGGGCGGCGGTGGGAACGTGGGCGGCGGCGGCGGCGGCAGCGGCGGCAGCGGCGACAGCAAGTCGTCCAGCGTGATCGGCTCCGAGGTGGCCCTGTTCGCCGGCATCGCCTCGGGCAGCGTGATCTTCATCATCATCATCATCATGCTGGTGCTGCTGCTGCTCAAGTACCGGCGGCGGCATCGCAAGCACTCGCCGCAGCACGCGGCCACCCTCTCGCTCAGCACGCTGGCCACGCCCAAGAGGGGCGGCGGGAACAACAACGGCTCGGAGCCCAGCGACATCATCATCCCGCTCAGGACTGCCGACAGCGTGTTCTGCCCGCACTACGAGAAGGTGAGCGGGGACTATGGCCACCCCGTCTACATCGTCCAGGAGATGCCTCCCCAGAGCCCCGCCAACATTTACTACAAAGTCTGAGCTTTAACGGCGGTTAAAGAGACACCCTTTGGAGAAACTTTCCCTGGCAGAGTTATGGAGTGGTTAGGGGAGAAGGGGGGGGGGGGGTTAGTTTTTTGTCGTGGTTGTTGTTTGGAGGTGAGTGGGGAGTGGGAGTGGTCTGCCATGGCCAGGCCAGGACACCTGTTAAGGGATCATGCTCTCTCTCTGTCTCTCTCTCTCTCTCTCTCTCTCTCTCTCTCTCTCTCTCTCTCTCTCTCTCTCTCTCTCTCTCTCTCTCTCTCTCTCTCTCTCTCTCTCTCTCTCTCTCTCTCTCTCTCTCTCTCTCTCTCTCTCTCTCTCTCTCTCTCTCTCTCTCTCTCTCTCTCTCTCTCAAGCCCTCTCTCTCTGTCTCTCTCGCTCTGTCCCGCCCTCTCAATCTCTCCACCAACCCCTCCTCCTGTTGTCTGACGACGTTTGGTTTTCACTATGGACTCGCTTTTTGCTGCCCGTTGATTTTCCTCTCCCCCCCTCCAATTGTGAGAAATTCTGCAATGGCTCGGGTTGGACCTTGGTATTAGACAAATGGTGCTGTGGATGGATGGAGAACGATGGAGGATGGAGAAGGAAGCTGCTTTCTGGAGCTTGGTTGTTCTACAAAATGGAATGGAATGCCCAAGCAGACGGACATACAGATGCATCCGCATGTGTGCGTTTTTTTTTTTTTTTGTTGTATTCTTTTGAGATGAGCTGGACCTACGGATGCATGGATGTAAACGTGGGGGAGAAGAGATGGAAGACGGGGCCTAGGCTTCAGGCCTCCTTGGTGTGTCTGGGCCTTGAACCCTGAGGGAAACGTCCGCTTGAATAACTAAATTAAAGAGACTCAAACAGAGAGAGACAGGCGGACCCGAAAGAGGTCAAAGAGATGAGAGGGGCCGAGCATGAACTCACGGCACAAAATGGCCGCCTAGCACCCCTAATCCCCCACGTTCCCACATCCACCCCTATTGCCGTTACAAGCCAGAAAGACTCGGAAGGAAGTAGAAAGCTAGGAGCAGTGATCGGAACGATCCTCTCTGGAACTTTCCTGACCGACTCGCAGAGGTCCTCGTCTGCCCTCTTTCATCCACCCTGCTCCCCGTCACCAACAGACACATTGACAAACTCATATCCATCACACAGAGGACACGCCTGCTGTTTCTGTCGTTGTGAACCGTTTTGTTGTGTTCTATCATGAACAACAATCATCCTTCCCA
The DNA here is from genome assembly GCA_900291075.1 of Melanogrammus aeglefinus. Taxonomy (NCBI): domain Eukaryota; kingdom Metazoa; phylum Chordata; class Actinopteri; order Gadiformes; family Gadidae; genus Melanogrammus; species Melanogrammus aeglefinus. The sequence continues at coordinate 57,569 of OLKM01001661.1, forward strand.
GTCCATCCCCCCTCCCAACTGCATTTAACATTTGACGGACAACATGCTTTTGTTTCAGATGTTACTTGAAGGTTTTCATCGAGTGGAATTATTGGTTTTTTGTAAAGTCAACATTAACTGTTCTTATTTTTGGCCATATCTGCTTTTAATTCCCTGGTATAGTAAAAGTGGAGATCGTATTTCTTTTCCTTCAGTGGTATGGTATTATTGGAACTCATATTGTATGTGTCGGTGTCATTGACAAAAAAAAAATTACCCAAATATTAAGGCCGATGTGCCAGGAGTATCGATAGTGCGGGAAGGGAAGCGGAGGAATGGCAATCTTTATTTTGCGCCGTCTCCCCAGGGAGACAGGCCGTGCGCTACGTCATCCTTCTGCGGACTCAGGTCTGGGAACCAGGTCGCTTCTGGGAAGGGTGGAGGTCTTTCTTATTATCTAATAGAGCAGCACTTTTAACTTTTTTGTACCTCCACCCCGACATCAGTCCACAGAGAGATGTAGAGAGAATAAAAGAGAGAGAGAATAGGTATAGAGATAAGAGAGACTCTGTTTTCCCGACAGTTAAGAGGCGAAACGTAATTAGTGCGAGGGCTAGCTTGAGCTATTTAGAAAACTGTTCTTTCGGGGAAGCATTAGGGCAATACGTAATCCACCTTGCCTTAATGCCATTAAAGCATCGAGAGAAGAAGAACTAGAAGGAAACGCCAGTGGGACAAGCCGACGCTTGCGGAGCCGCTGGCTGAACAAGCTCTAGGTACTGTAATGTCTGCACCTCCAGGGGTTCTGGGGCATTAAGGGTGCCTCCAGGCCCGGTGCACTCCTATTCATGTTCAACTAAAAAAAAAAGAAGCACAGGGACATCTAGTTACATTGTCACTGTTTCTCAATCTTCATTAGCATTTCCATATTGTCCGTTTTTTTGTATTTACTTTATTATTATTATTGTTTGATTTTTCTTTCTTCTTTTTTTTTTTTTAAAAAAAAAATGATGTACATTTAAAATACAACATTGAAATCATGAAAAGGTGGAGAGAGAAAAAAAAAACAAGGAAAGCAGAATTTATTTATGATTGACACATAGAGCACATGTGTTGTCAGGCAGAAGGGAGGGGAAGAAGTCAGAAGAATTAATGTTAATATATTATGGTATAAGTGCACATTATGCAAGCTAAGTTTCTGATTATTCGATATCTCTCGCCCCAACGAGTCCCATATTTTTCTCAAAGTTGAATCCCGGCTGGGGCTTTGGCTCTCTGTCGGTCGGCCGGGACTAGAGTCCTGGGAACTGGGCACATGGCAGAGCATCCTCGGGGGGGCATTCTCCCCAAAGAGAGTAGAGTTATCGGACCCAAAAATAGCTCACAAGGGGGGAGGGGGGGGGGGCACAAAAGGTCAGGAATAGCCTGTCTCCCACACTCACCCACTGTAGCATCTCCCAAAGGATGACTCCCAAACCCACGCCCTTGATCCTCCTCGGCACCACCTACACCCCCACCACCATCCTCCATGTTTTTCTCTGTGCGTACCTACGCGTGTGTATGTGCTGTGCGAGTGCATATGTGTGTGGACTGTGTGTCCTTTTTGTTTTTCTAAGCGGTAGTCAGCTAATTTCAGTTAATTCATATTTGTTGTTGACTTTGGCCTGGGAACATTTGTGACTCGACCAAGGCCAAGCCATCAAGCATAGATCTACTCATGACATACACATTCTCATTTGCCCATTTGAAACAAAAAAAACATCAAATTTCACCGAAAAGCCAAGCCTTGTATGGTCTGAAGTTTGTGCCTCTAAGAGGCCACAAAATCTGCAAATATGCAATTTTTATTTATTTTTTTAATCAGTCCTGAGGAAAAAAAACAAACACCTATGGAAAGTGTTCTTAACCACTGAAAGATGTAACAACAAAATGACACAAAACTAGCAAAGAACGTCACACGAGCCTGCTGTTAAGGTTTCCTTTCTTTTTGTTTGTAGTATTACTTTAACCATTTATTTTCTGACTATGTGCCGTAGTACAAAGGTAAACTGTGAAAAATAAAAACATATAAAGATGTATCACACCTGGACAGATGTTTAAAGAAAAAGGTGAACAAATATATATACAGTACAAACCACAAACAAAATGGCTGTTTAGTTGCTGTCTGACTGCGGCAGAAAATGACAATCTTATTAGTTTCTTTGAATCTGGGGTACTTTTCCTAGTTGATATTCTGCTGGCACTCCTCCGATATTTACTGGGCGGGAAATATCTCAGCCATTTATGAAATGACAAATTCATGTTGGAGGAGTATCGGTTACCAGGCTAGGAGAAGTACCTCAGGCTAATGTAAAATGCCTTGCTCGTATGGTCAACCCTTGGTCACCTGACTCAGTAATTTTGCACCGTACTTCTGTAGGTAAGAATCTGTAAATACATTAATGTTTGTATTGTATATGGATCCTGGGTTGTTACAATAGCCTTATTCACCTTTTTAGGAAATTAAATGAAAAAGAAAAACACAGAAAAAATGGAACACACTTCAGTAAAACAGAGCATACTACTTTTTTGGTAAATAGCTTGTGTAAATATTGACCAGAACCCAATAAAACCATTTTTTTATAAACTCTTAAAGTAAGATGTTTTGTATAAAATTTGAATTTTTTGCTATGTATTTTAGCTAGCGCTCGTTGAAAAGCCTGTGTCCTCCCACTCCCTCCCCTTTTGCACTGTTTCCATGGTAATTTGGTTTTTAAAAAATGAGAGGAAAGTTGCCAAACCGACTGCTGCATATTTGTGCCATAAGTGTGTACCATAAATATTTATTGAATTTTTTTTTCTTTTTTTTTTTTTAATGATTTGAACTTTGTCCAGTTTGTGAGTAACACAGTATTATGATTGCGTTGTTTGTTTGTCAACCCCTAGTTTTCTTTTGTTTGTCATGGTAACCGGGTGGCCGTAGCCCCTCCCCCGACCCCTTGCAGTATAAGATGGCCGACCGTGAAAAAGTGGTTTCAACATTCAAAAAATTAAAAGAAAATGAAAAGTGAGGAAAATGACACACATTCCACCAGTCTGTTACGAACTGAAAATGTTTTTCAATAAAATGTTTTTCCTATGGACGTGCTGTCTGTTTATGTTTCTTTGTCTTAAAATAGTAGTCCTTATGGATAAATATATTTTATATAGTGTATGCAGATTTCAAGGAACAAATAAATAACTTTCTCAGAATTCATCATATTACAATTATTACAATACAAGTATTTTTACAAAAGCTGGAAGTTAAACTGTATACTGTCAAAGCTGGAAGATAGTAATAGTAGTGGTACTAACTGTACTAGTAGCTCTAAAAAATAGTGTTTTGAAAGTAGAATATCTTAGAAAGTATAAAAAAATTGAATAATCTAAAAATCAGATTCCAAACTAATCTGAACATTTTAAAAATGGAATGGAGTCTCAAGGTGAAAAATTGAGGAAGGAGATAAGTCTCAATGTTGGTAGAGAATAATAAAGAAAGAAAGAATAAAACTTAAGAACAATAGTTGAGCGCTGCATACAGCACTGAACTAATGAAAATATATTTACCTTATATGCTAGGCAAAGCCTTTAAGGTCAATAAAAATAATTGAAGCCTATAGACTTTAGAGCAAGTTAAATTAGAAAATATTTTACAAATTGCGTAAACTAAGGAATACAGTTAGAAAAACTGATCCTGTCTGAACTAGTAAAAATTTGATTAACCCTGTGATGGTGGATGCAATTCTCACTTAGGCCCACCCAGGCTAACAATGTGCCTATGCACTGAAAATAAAATGGTCATCCAAACAGCATACTTTCATATATTCAAAAAATAATCCACAAAATAAAATGAATTGGGGATTGGGATGGTCAGTAGAGCATCTGGAAGCAGGGAGGTTGCGGAGGTGATGATGATGTGGCGGTAAAACTGAATGGGTGACGCAATGCAAAGGCAGCCATTACGTCTCAGTGGGGTGAAGCTTGCTCTATGGAAAAGATAATGCTTGTGTGCCAACCAGCAGTGAGTCAAGCAGTGTTATTTTAATGTGCAATTAAGGCTTCTCAATCACAACTAGCGGGTTGGCGCCCATGGTTTGATTAGCCACTATGCTTAGAAATTGGGGAGAAGGCATACTAAGCCTTGTGGGCTACATATTTAACTGGTTAAGCACGGCCGCCTCACAGCAGGTACCAGACTGAACCCTTTCTGGGTGGGGCTTTAAATGTTCTTGTGGCTGTTGGGTACGGGAAGTGCCTAACAGAAGACATGTTGCTGAAAAAAGGCCTCTCGTTAAATATATATAGATACAGTGTGTTATGTAGATGTAAATAGTGCATGTGCTCTATAGAATGGATATGGACAATAAATGTTAATGCGAAAATGTTTCATGTTATTGTGTGTCTGCTTCGCGGTAGAGAAAGGATTCCTTTGCCGTCTCAGCTCAAGCTTTCTGCTTTTTCGTGTGTTTTTGTTCACTCAAGCATTAGCATTAGCGCAAAGCATAAGATTCCATTCAAATGCGGCCATTAAAGAGCTTTGAGTATATAAAAAAAGGGCTTAATACACAAATTCAGTTGTTTGGTTTTATCTGGTATTAGCTTAGCTTCAATGTGTTGTCTGTCTATTATCTAAAACAATCTTCTGCAAATCTATAAGGTTAATTTATAAGGAGGCTGTATAGGCCTATACAGCCTCCCAAAAATATAAGCCAAGGTTTCCCATAGCATTATAGAACCAATTTGAACTCAGAACTCCAAGTTCACAATGAGGTTGAAAATGTTGTCCATTTTCCTCCTGCCCTGTTATCTTGACTTAACTGCTCCAGAAAAAAACATCAATGTTGTAGCAAGTAACCAACATCACATTCATCGACAAAAATGCAGGACTCCAACAAAATACGCGATAGATTAAAACACAAATTTTACAAATCTGTAGCATACAGTAAATGTCTGTTCCTTCTGGTGTCTATAAAACTATTGCTTTAATTTCTTCCAATTTCTGGAGCCGTTATAATATCAAAGCTAAATGCTATTTTATGACTCAAATGTACAAAATAACTGTACTCACTGAAGATGCTCTGTTTATGAGGCAATAGTTACCAATTAAATCATCATTCAACTGTGGCGGCTTTCTCTTATTGTTTATTAAAATATAAACACAACAAAATTGATGAATTCATTAACTTGCCTTAGAAGCAGAGAACCAAACAAAATGGCCCCCCATCTGCAACTTCTTCCATCTCCATAACTCCCGACTTTGATGAGGAGGGGAGAAGGGTGTGCTGGTGGTCTAAGTGTGTGTGTGTGTGTGTGTGTGTGTGTGTGTGTGTGTGTGTGTGTGTTGTGTGTGGGTGGTGGTGTGGTGTGTGTGTGTGTGTGTGTGTGTGTGTGTGTGTGTGTGTGTGTGTGTGTGTGTGTGTGTGTGTGTGTGTGTGTGTGTGTGTGTGTGTGTGTGTGTGTGTGCACGCGTGCGTGAGCGCGCATGCGTGTGTGTGTGTGTGTGTGTATGTGTGCGTGCATGGACATTCAAATGTTTTTCTATTTAACATTTCTGTTTTATCTCCCCCGCTTTCATGCCAGGGATTGCAGAGGGCTGCTGAGAGGCAATGAAGCGTTGCGGATGTTTAATGTTTTGCCTCTCTTGCTCCTTCACTTTCTCCCTTTCTTTCTCACTTTCTCCATCGCACTCCCTCTTTTTATTCCTCACATTCCAGCTCCCTCTCTCTCTTGCTCCCTCTTTTTCTCATTCTCTTTCCATGTCTCTTTATCATTCGCCCTCTCTCCCTCTCTCTCTCTCTCTCTCTCTCTCTCTCTCTCTCTCTCTCTCTCTCTCTCTCTCTCTCTCTCTCTCTCTCTCTCTCTCTCTCTCTCTCTCTCTCTCTCTCTCTCTCTCTCTCTCTCTCTCTCTCTCTCTCTCTCTCTCTCTCTCTCTCTCTCTCTCTCTCACTAACACTATTCAACAGGCAGTTTGTCACATGGAGGGTATGACATGGCATGGTTAAGGACCTCCTAAGCAAACCCTGCCACTCTGCCTTTCCCTCCTATTATGAACCAGGAGAGGGGCCAGTGGGTGCATGCTCCCAGGGGCCTCCTTCTGTGAAACCCCTCCTGCGACTTGGTCTGTGGAAGATAAACGTCAGGGGGCAGTTGCTGGGGGGTTGTTTGACTGGGGTAAACTGACTCTGAATAGAGCGTACAGAATTCAGCTCTGAATACAGATTCTACCCAAAGAGAACCAAGGAGATACAAAGGAAGACACTAAACAGTCCTAGTATTGTTTGTTTTTAATCAGCGTAGAATAATTCAATCAAATGTTTTTTGTATGTTCATTCTTGTATGCATCATTGTATGCCCTTGTGGCTCTCCCAAATGTATACACATATGCTTCGGGATGTATACATGAAGCTAGCTCTGCGTCCGTTTCCTAGGTAACATCTGCAGGCAGACAGGGCTCAGCTGTGGGCGTATCAGGTGGGAATGTCCCGAAGGTGATTCACCTAATCATGGACATATGTGTCATGTGACCATCCCAGTTTCTGAAACACAAAAGCACTTTATCCAAATAAGCCTTCCGATGAATTAGCAACATAGAACAAAATAACATAATCCTGACGGAATCTCACAATTCCAGGTCTATGATTCAAGCGGAGGAGAACCGATACCTCTCCTGGGTTTGGCCTTGTGGGTGATATTCATCATCTTAGTCAGCCTGGGAAAACAACAGAGATGGTCTTATCTCCTTTGTTGTGGTCCCAGGGCTACACACTTCATTTGGTTTTTCAATCATCCACACACAACAAATACATTCTGTGGTGTGTACTATTGCCATATGGGAGTATTTTATAGACATATTTTTGTTTAGTTTCAGCATTTTCTGAGGCAACTATTCATATGCAATAACATGGAACGAGGTAAAAATGTTTATATGCATTCATTTTGTAAGAATGTATAATGACTGGAATTGATGTATGACATCTAATTATGTACTCCAATATTCAAATAAATATCTTGAAATTCAATTAAAATTTAGAAATGTTGTGTGCCTCTGTTGTAACATTGACCAGGGTGTTGAGCTTTTAAAAGTTGTCCACACCTTTTTGTCATCCTGAAACCAAACCTATGCTTGACGTACAACCCAGCTGAGGTCACCGGCTCCCTGGAGCTTTTCTCTGGAGCAGGTTTTTCCCCAGCCAGCTCCACCTGGTTTCTTGGATTGAAAAGAATAGGTGGATTAGTCACTGGGATTGTAGGTTTAACAGGCATTTGACTGATTGATATTACAAAAATCAGGAAGGATTTCATGTCGCACAAGCATTGATTCATCGGTAGAAGCAAGGAGGTGTTGACTGTTGTCAGAATCAGAGTGAAGTTGTTCCTCAGTGGTTGTAGAGTTATAATGAACAGAATACCTTTTTTGATCATGATTTTCTACTTCTACTGGGTAGACAGTGTTTCATCTGTGTTGTAGCTGCTTTCATTATTTTTTTCTCCTCCTCGTTTCTCCTGTGTTGTGATTCCGCGCTCAGCTGCCATTCCTCTACCTTCTAATCATTGTCTGTTACAATTGATAAGCTATAATTAGCTATCCTGATACATTGAAACTCTGGAGGTGAAAACACCCCCATGTCATCGGTAATTGAAAAGTGACGGCATTACTTTGACAAAGATGCTTGAAAGGGATTTTGGTTTTCATGCTAGAAAAAATGCACTCGCAGTATCTTTCTACAACTTCTATAGGCCTAAAATCCCTGAAATAGCGTACGTTTGATCATATTCCATTATATCCCATTAAACCAGGAAATATATGTTTCACAGGTAAATGTTTGTTCAACTGAAAGATTCCTTTTTGTAAGACATTTAAATTCTTCTCTAGAACAAACTGCTGACATTTGCTTGTGTTTAGCAAGTGTGGGCGTGCTTGAGTGTCTGTGTATGTATGTGTTTTTTTTCTAACAATTTCAAGGTTCGACGTGGAACATAAAAGTAATTCTCATAATGGGATTTGAAGCTAGCAATTAGATCCTCCTTAAAAGGTGTGGCTAATGTCTAGCTCAATGCATTAAAGATGTGTAATGGTCCGGTTGTTTGGCTAATGGCTAGTGTGTAATAGCGAAGGTGTTTGGCACCTAGCCAAGGTGTCCCGGTAGTCCAAGGCCCTATCGTACCTCAATAATTATGACTAATTACCAAACATCCGTGGCAGTGTCAAAGTCAAGTCTGATCAATCAAAGCCCGGATCACCAGGTGCATCAGCACAGACCACCCCCCACCAGCCCCTGCTGTCCTGGCCGTACCCGGAGCTGTCTGTCAGCCGGTTGTCATGGGAATAGAGTTTCTTTGAACCACTCACGTCGACATCATTAGAAGCACCCCCGCTGCACAATAAGGGACCCAAAGGCACATCTGGTGGCTTTCCTTTGTTTTTGAAGCCAAAATATTCTTTAAATTATGCTAAGCTCTGCTGCTGGTCTAGCAATAACTCATCCACACAAAATAAACACACACACACACACACCACAACACACACACACACACACAATCACACAAAACCACACACACACACACACACACACACACACACACCACACACACACACAACACACACCATAACACCCCCCCCCCCCCTCACACACACACACACACACACACACACACACACACACCACACACACACACACACACACACACACACACACACACACACACACACACACACACACACACACACACACACACACACACACACACACACACACACACACACACACACACACACACACACACACACACACACACACACACACACACACACACACACACACACCCCCCACACACACACACACACACACACACACACACACACACACACACACACACACACACACACACCACACACACACACACACACACACACACACACACACACACACACACACAACACACACACACACACACACACACACACACACACACACACACACACACACACACACACACACACACACACACACACACACACACACACACACACACACACACACACACACACACACACACACACACACACACACACACACACACACACACACAGAATACAGACACATTCTGCCCCCTTGATTTTCAGAAATCTCATCCTATCTCTGTGAAATATCATCATTGACACAGCATCCTTAAATGTCAAAATTTAAATGAGCAAAAAAGTAAAAAATTATGTTTTGGACAGAAAAGATCACTGAGCCTAACATTACAAATAAAGGTTTAGCACTGAATATGGGAAATTAGAGTTAATTATAGCAACTTTAATTTCACATGTTCAGACATATCCTTCGTTTTCTATTCCCTCTCCTCATTCATGTTTGAACTGGCACTTAGTGGCACTCAGGGATTAATTCTAATCTTGAAATGGCATTTCTAGCTTCCCCTTTTTCCTCATGTCTATGTTTCATCATTTGCTGCCTTCAATATAATGTCTAGTGTCTCACAAAGACTGTCGTCTGTTATTTCTGTGATCAGTTACGTTCTCCTATTCATGAAAGTTGTTGGCACTGTTGGTTATAACACTATTCAAGAAGAATGGTATGCACATCTTCCCACTAAACCTGAAGTAAGACCATGAGGTTTGACTTCGTCAGATTCCGGATTTAGTGACCGGATTGGGCTCAACATGGTCTAACACTTCTTCTTCCAGCTATTCCAAACGATTAAGCTTCACTTGTGAGTCTCCTCCGGTATTACGTTTCTGTTGGTAGGATTGTTTCCACTGCTGTCCTAAAACACATCAGCATCATGGAGCAAAATTGCCCCCCGCTCAGCGTCGTATTTCCAACCGTGTTTCAGTTTCATTCAGGCCTGCCAGCCGCCTCCCACTGCCAGCCTGCCAGAGCTCAGCCCTCCACACCTCCATCAGTATTATCACCTCGCTTTGCTTTTTATTTCCTGCCAATCACTGACCCATGACGGAGGCCTTAAGCCCCCCAGATGCACTATCTGGAGTTATGGCGAGAGATAAATTAACAAGGTGAGTCCATTTCATTTGCATTGTTTTTAATAGTGTGGATGGAGCGGGGCTTT
>OLKM01001661.1:75136-87636 GCA_900291075.1 Melanogrammus aeglefinus
AATCATGGATACTGAAGCCAGGCCCCGACTGAAACATAGGAAGTCTCCTGCTGGGCCCACACAAATACATACACACACACACACGCACACACGCGCACGCGCACACACGCGCACGCGCACACAAACACACACACACACACACACACACACACACACACACACACACCCTCAGTCATAACATAAGACCATAAAATGCTCAAATCCAGATTCAGACGCGGACGAAGAAGGGTGTAACAAACGTACATACTTTCCCATCCATACCAACCACCAACCCAAGGCTCCCTGAGCACGCCGGTGATGCGGCGTGCGCGTCTGGATGGCCGACTCGGCGCTTTCCTGCGTGGGTGGGGTATAAACGTGCGCAGGCGGGGACACCTCAGACAGGATGCATTGTTCCACTCAGCGTGACCATATGGATCTCCCAGATGACCCGCGGCTCTGCTGGTTTATCGCGCCATCTGTCACTGTCCGATCCCGGGCCATCACACCTGTGCGGCGCTGCATATGTGCCGGTATTTGGGATCTCAGCCGTGCCCGCGTCCCCGCGTCCCTGCGTGTGCTATCCTGCACGTGACAGGTTTTTTTAAACGCCTACTTTACACTTTTGCGGATCCCAAGGAGTACTACCGAGGCATGGACAGCCAGGCGGGTGCTGCTGCCAGGTAGCCAGGCCTGCCATGAGCTCTGCTGGCTGCATTACAGCGAGATGGAGTTTAGCCTGAGGGAGGGAGGCTCCAGCCTTCACAGTCAACCAGTCTCCTTCTGGGAACCTGAGAGAGTAGGGTCAACGCCTCTGCTCGGAACAGATTTTAGGTCTTTATAAAACACACACACACATACAAGAGCACACACACACACACACACACACACACACACACACACACACACACACACACACACACACACACACACACACACACACACACACACACACACACACAAACTCAGGTGTATATGCACAGTTTTTACAAACGCAAAAATGTTCTTCGGCAGACGTATGTCTTTGTGTGTGTGAGTAAGGTTGTGAGTATGTGTGCGTGTATTTGTGTGCGTGCGTGTGATTGGGAGTGTGTGTGTGTCTGTTGTGTGTGTGTGTTTGTGTGTATGTATGTATGAATGTGTGTGTGTGTGTGTGTGCGCGATTGTGTGTGTGGTTGGGAGTGTAAAGTGGATCGTTTTCACGAGTGGCAGTGCGGCGTATAAGAGTAAGTTGATGCTGCAAGACATGAGACTGATAAGGGCTTTCTCTCAAACAGAGGCCTCTATTGTGAGGCCAGACTCCCTCTCCCTGCCACTGCAAAACGATCTGCTGCCACGTATCTCTAGCCACCACCCAGACCCAGATAAACAACCTGCGGCTCCCACATACTGGCAGAGATAGATGGCTGGATGAAGGATGGATGGCTGGTGTATTGGTGTCTAGTTGAAACCATAGAGGGATGGAAAGACTCCTTCAATTTTCCTTGGTTTTAATTTGTACATTATAATCTTAGAAGAGTGAACACAAAAGCTAGTCTATCCCGCTTCATGCGTGCCGTTCTGGAAGCAGGATTAAATCCTTGCGCTTCCCTTTTTGTAGTCAAGATCAACTCATCAGTTATTTTAAATACTGTCAGTTAAATGTCAAGCGGCTCACTAAAAACGGAACTATAGCTTGTTGAGATCTGTGTAAAGTGAGTTGTCGACACGGAGCTTGCAGAGGGAAGAGGGACTGTACATTTGCCCTTTAGAAACGTGTCAATTGGGAAAAAAATAAATAAATTGAAACTCCCTGCACACCATCTTACCCACACCCTTGGTGGATTGGAACAAATTAGCTGCAGGGTGAGCTATTTCTAGCTCCATGCTACAGGGGGAATCATCCTCCACCAATCCCTGGGAGAGAGAGGGAATTGGGAGGGAAGAGGGACTGGGATAGAGAGGAGGAATCAGAGAGTGGGGCGAACCGAGGAGAGATGCATTGAGAGATACGGGGATGGGGGGCAGGGGGAGAAGGAGAATAGGGACTAGAGAGATTGGGGGGAACTTGGGAATGCAGAGAGAAGTAATGATGGAGACATATAAAAAGGGAGGGCTCGGGATGGGGAATATGGGGATTAGCCGAGGGAATAGGAGAGAGAGGGTAAAGGAGAATGTCGCTAGTTTGTGGATGTGTGGAAGTAGGGGAGGAGTGGGTGGTGGTGGTCGGCAGTGTCTCAGTGCAGGAAACCTAGCGCCATTCCTCTGGGGTGGGTTTCTAGATGTTAGGGGTCTGAGGATGCAAGGGAAGGTCACGGACCCTGAATGTCTTTGTTTCGCGACACAAGTAAAGCTGTTTCTCATTTGAGAGCCGCACACAGGGCCAAAGGCCGGCGCTTTTTGATCCAGGATGAAGGCCGGGGTCTATGCACGCTCCTTACTGTACTGGCTGGAGGTTTTTAACTGAAGTCATCTCAGAGACTGTGGACCCCCCCCTCAGGCTGTCCATGTCTCTCTCCCCATCTGGAAAGGATCCAGCTTCGCGAGGAGATCAGAACCTGGACTTCAGGGGTGTACTCTTTAATTTTCCCCGTTTCTGCACGCTTTTGTGACCAAGACCTGAATACAAAGATAACCAAAAACAACAATCATTGGGGACCCAGGTCGTCAGTCCCCTCCAGCGGGGACATCTGGTTCCAATGGGATGCTCTGGGACTGGGCTCCTATGCTTAAAGATAATGTTTTTCAGGTTGGAGGATAGGGTGAAACTCTGTTCAGTGCTGGTCTTCTACGCGTCAACACAAACACACACATTAGGCATGCATGTGCTTGGTTGTTTTTGAGGTGTTTAGTGTAGGGTGGGGAGAGCGTAGAAAAAGCGGTGTGGTTTTTAATGGCATCATAAACCTCTTAAGGGTAGTTAAATGGAAAGCATTGGGCTGATCTTACTCGAGGAATAAGCAGGATTGAGGAATATTTAATGAAGGAAAATTGCAGGCGGGTTGTGTTCCTTCTTTTTGGTGGGTTTTTAAAATCGCATTACCGTTAATCAGTCATTCATTTATCACAGAGTGAGTCACGAACCTGGCTGGTCAACTTTTCCACTCCATGGCCCAACTGCCCATCCACCCGCCCCCTGCCCCCATCCTACCAGACCCACCCACGACCCCTGCCAGGGTGCCCAGAGCTCCTTAGTGAAAAGGAGTCTGCTGTTTTTGTGCTTCCTTGTTGTTGCTATGTTGCGGGACGATAGGAATGGAAGAAGGGAGCCCAGTCTGGGGATGGGGTGGTGGGTGGGGGAGGCGGGGGTGACGGGATATCTGAGAGAGAAGTAGGAGTTTGGGGTGTGTCTGGAAAGGGGGAGGGGCTCTGGGGGGTGAGGGAGGGTGCAGGGGGAGGAGGGTGGGGGTTAAAAGGCGAGGTTTCTTAAGATGAAAGACGGGACTCGGCTCCCTGGAAAGCGAAGAAAGAGAGGAGGGGAGGATAGAGACTGGGGCGCTGGATTGGAACTGGTGCAGAATATCATTAGACACACACACACACACATGCTCACGCGCGCACACACATGCACACACAAGCGAGCACACATACACACACACACACATACACACACACTGCAAGCACACACACACAACACACACACACACACACACACACACACACACACACACAACACACACACACACACACACACACACACACACACACACACACACACACACACACACACACACACACACACACACACACACACACACACACACACACATACATGCAAGCGAACACACCATACACACATACCCACACAAATGCACACACACACGCAGGTGCCCACATACACATTTTTATTTCGTTAGGATTATTCCGACAATAAAAATAAAATGAATGCATAGATTACAGTTCTTTAGTTGAACTTTGAGGTCCACTATTCTCACCACCTGCTTCTGAAGGGGAGAATGTCCATGTGTCAGCTGTGTGCATGTGTGTATGTGTGTGTGTGTGTATGTGTGTGTGTGTGTGTGTGTGTGTGTGTGTGTGTGTGTGTGTGTGTGTGTGTGTGTGTGTGTGTGTGTGTGTGTGTGTGTGTGTGTGTGTGTGTGTGTGTGTGTGTGTGTGTGTGTGTGTGTGTGTGTGTGTGTGTGTGTGTGTGTGTAAGATGCTGACAGTGTATAGGACATGATCATTGTGCATTGTCAGCGCTTTTCCGGGCATGAGGGGAAGTATGTGTGTGTATTTATCTGTATGTATTTCGATAGCTTGGTGTGTGTTTGTGTGTTTATGTGTGTGCATGTGTGTGTGTGTGTGTTTTGTGTGTGTTTAGCTGTGTATTTTTGTGTTTCTATATTAATGTGAGTGTGTCTGTGTGCTATGTCTTTTTGGCATTTTGAATTTATGGAGTATTATTTTGGTATGTGTGTATATTTTTGGATGTGCTTTATATTTGTCTCTGTGTGTGTGTGTCTGTTTTTTTGTTTGTATGTGTGTGTGTGTTTCCATTTGTTGTGTCCCTAGGTGTGTGCGTGCATGTGTGTGTGGTGTGTGCGGTTGTCATAACAGTCTGTGCTCCTTCCTGGCATTCTTGTGATGCATGTGGTGGGAATTGAGATTACAGTGTAGTTCTTTCCCTGGGTTTCAACAGAGGAAGCCAGACCAAGTCCTCTTTCTCTGCCTCTTCCTTTAAGGTCAAAACCACCCGACTCCTAGCACTACAATCTATGTTCACAATCCCAATTGCTACTATCTCCGTTCACTATTCTTGTGTCTATTCACTATTCCTATCAATACAATTTCTGTTGACAATTACTATCACTTCTATCTCTGTTCACTATTCTTATCACTACTACCTGTGTTCACTATTTCTATCACTTCTGTCTCTGTTCACTATTTGGATCACGACTATCTCTGTTCACTATTTCTATCACTAATACCTCTGTTCACTATTCATATCACTACTATCTCTGGTCACTATCCCTATCACTAATATCTCTGTTCACTATTTATATCACTATTATTTCTGTTCACTCTTCTTGTGCCTATTCACTATTCCTATCACTACTATCTCTGGTCACTATTTATAACACTATTCTGTTCACTATTCTTGTGTCCATTCACTATTCCTATCACTACTATCTCTGCTAACTATTTATAACACAACTATTTCTGTTCACTATTCTTGTGTCTATTCACTATTCCTATCACTACTATCTCTGTTCACCTTTTCTATCTCTACTATCTCTGTTCACTATCCTATTTTTCTATTTCTTGGCATGGTAGTCCAACAGAGAATCCAACTCGACAGGCCCATATCAGGGCATGATGCAGCATTTTATGTTTGTCTGTCTCTCCCATGACTTGCATGTCCCTGGTTTGTATGAGTCAGTAACACATTGTCTCTTGTTTGGACTCTAATCTAAAACTATGTGTTGTAATCTAATCTAATATACTTGGTTAACCAAATTAAGATTTAGACCCGATGTCTCATAGAGGAATTAACCAATTGTCTTAATTTTGATCTACCCATCTTATCCATAAGCACACACCAATACTCAAACACACACACACACACACACACACACACACACACACACACACACACACACACACACACACACACACACACACACACACACACACACACACACAACACACACACACACACAACACCACACACACACACACACACACACACACACACACACACACACACACACACACACACACACACACACACACACACACACACACACACACACACACACACACATACACACACAAGCATGCACACTCACAGAGTCATGTTAATGCTTCGTAATCAAACACATGTGTTCCAAGGGCAAGATGCTTGGAGACAGGAAGGTGGGAAGCAGAGAGAGGGAGAGAGAGAGGAAGGGAGAGAGAGGGGAAAAGAGGAGCAAAAGATGACAGGGGAGGAGGTATGGAATAAATGTGATAGGATGCCCCCCCTCCGCCCCCTATAGGACTCCTCCCTGTCCCCGGTTGCTATGGGTACGGTCCTGGACTGCAGATCTCTCCATTGGGGGGCCAGAGGGCCTACTGAGATCAGAGAGACTGACTGTCGTCATTTAAGATCAATACCTTTATCCCAGCTCCCTCCCCCCCAACACACACAAAGCCACACAATCACCCATGCGGACCTCCTCAAACACTTCCTTCTCACAAATCTCTCCCTCTCTCTCTCTCTCTCTCTCTCTCTCTCTCTCTCTCTCTCTCTCTCTCTCTCTCTCTCTCTCTCCGCTCTCTCTCTCTCTCTCTCTCTCTCTCTCTCTCTCTCTCTCTCTCTCTCTCTCTCCCTCTCTCTCTCTCTCTCTCTCTCTCTCTTCTCTCTCTCTCCCTCTCTCTCTCCCTCTCCCTCTCTCTCCCTCTCTCTCTCTCTCTCTCTCTCTCTCTCTCTCTCTCTCTCTCTCCCTCTCTCTCTCTCTCTCCCCTCTCTCGCTCTCTCTCTCTCCCTCTCTCTCTCTCTCCCTCCCTCGCAATCTCTCTATCTCTCTCTCCTCTCTCTCTCTCTCTGCCTTGTTTTATGACTATAGGCAAAACTTCATTGGGAGGGTGTGTGTGCCAGCTTTTTCCT
This sequence comes from Melanogrammus aeglefinus, assembly GCA_900291075.1. Classification (NCBI taxonomy): domain Eukaryota; kingdom Metazoa; phylum Chordata; class Actinopteri; order Gadiformes; family Gadidae; genus Melanogrammus; species Melanogrammus aeglefinus. The sequence goes on from OLKM01001661.1 coordinate 81,684, forward strand.
GGTTGTCAAACAGAGCACACAAAGCCAAGATAGAGGGGATCTCCGTCTTTCTCCTTGTACCAGACATATTTTACCATATAATGCCTTTGTACAGACACACCCACACCCACACACACACACACACACACACACACACACACACACACACACACACACACACACACACACACACACACACACACACACACACACACACACACACACACACACACACACACACACACACACACACACACGTGCATATCCACGCACACCAATACTCTCACACGCAGAGGAATTTGCATGTCAATTAAGGGAATCCAGGTCATTATTCTCTAGGTTCCACCCCCTTGAGGACCCTATGGGGTTCATTCACTACCACCGACACACACACACACACACACACACACACACACACACACACACACACACACACACACACACACACACACACACACACACACACACACACACACACACACACACACACACACACACAACACACACACACACACACACACACACACACACACACACACACACACACACACACACACACACACACACACACACACACACACACACACACACACACACACACACACACACACACACACACACACACACACACACACACACACACACACACTCACACCTACATGCAAAAACACATGATCATTGACTACAGCTCAACTCAACCCTATACCATAAGCACACATAACCAGAGCAGAAACCAGTGTCCCACCGGTGCTTTCCCAGCACACCCCAGCCCAGCATCCCCGGGGGTGGGAATGTATCGCTGGCACAAGTCACCTCTCACACACACAACCCACCTACACGTCACAACTACACACACACGCACACACACACACACTCAAAACACACACACACACACATAAACACACAGGCATACAGGCACACAGGCACACACACACACACACACACAACACATACCCCCCCCCCCCCCCACACACACACACACACACACACACACACACACACACACACACACACACACACACACACACACACACACACACACACACACACACACACACACACACACACACACACACACACACACACACACACAAACACACAGGCATACACACACACAGCACACACACACACAACACACACACACACATACCCCCACCCACACCCACACACACACACACACACACACACACACACACACACACACACACACACACACACACACACACACACACACACACACACACACACACACACACACACACACAGACACACACTCAAAACTCAAAACACACACACCTGCCCCCTTTGTCTCCAAACGTTTGCTGACTTCCTTGTCGACGACAAAACGGAGATTCAGATTTCTTTAGTGATGAAATGTACACTGCAGTGAAACCATTGTTACAGGTCTGTTTGGTGTTTTTATGGGTGTGTGTTTCTGTGCGTGTGTGCGTGTGAGGGGGGTGGGGGTGGTGTAGGTGTGTGTGTGCGTGTGTGTGTGTGTGTGTGTGTGTGTGTGTGTGTGTGTGTGTGTGTGTGTGTGTGTGTGTGTGTGTGTGTGTGTGTGTGTGTGTGTGTGTGTGTGTGTGTGTATGTGTGGAAGGAAGTCGCCATTTGTCATATCGAGTTGGTGGATAAAGGGAAAGAATGGGAAATTCTTTGGTTAGGGTGACTCACCCAGTCAATTAACCTCCAGCTATAAGAAGAGAAGGTTTAAATATGCCTCCACTTGTGTACGTTGGTTTGTGCCTGCATTTGTTAAAATGCATACATTTCTCCTACACCTGCACCATGAACAACAGAGTGTGTCAAGAAGCTCTGAAATAGCCCGTGACACACAATGATGTTGTGATAACGTTAAAGACAGCTTATTGCCCTTATAAGTCTATACTTCAACGGTTATCCGGTAATTCAGTCTGTCATTCAGTTGGTCATGCATCGAGTCAGCCAAAACGTCGGTATGTGTGTATGTGTGTGTGTGTGAGCCTCTGAGCGCTCTTCACACCTGGATGTGCTTTAAATAATCAACAGGCCCGGGTCTTATCCCCTATCCCCTCCCTTTTTATCTCTCTCTCCCTCGTGCGCTCTCTTTATCGCTACATCTCTCCCTCTCATCTGTCACGCTTCCTCCCAGCTGTTCCTGCTACCTGAGCCCATGTCATGTGTTTCATATCCACCTTTAATATTTAAACATGCAGTGCGTGTGGTGTGTATGTGTTAATGCCTGTGTGTGTGTGTGTGTGTGTGTGTGTGTGTGTGTGTGTGTGTGTGTGTGTGTGTGTGTGTGTGTGTGTGTGTGTGTGTGTGTGTGTGTGTGTGTGTGTGTGTGTGTGTGTGTGTGTGTGTGTGTGTGTGTGTGTCTGTGTATGAGAGAGAAAGAGAAAAAATGATGCAGAGAAAGAAGGTGGATTATGTGCAGAAGAACTGAACTTTGGGAGACCGATAGAGTCTAATGGTAAAAGGGAGAAGGAGAGAAAGTACACAAGGGAAAGACGAAGAGAGATGGTATATGTGGGACAAATAGATTCGAAAATTCAAGGGGGGAAAGAATAAGATGGAGAGACAGTATGTTGGAGACAATCATGAAGAGAGAAACATAAGGCAGTGGAGGGAAATACAGATATAGAGACTAGTTAGTATGACACACATAGAGAGAGGGAGGGGGAGAGAGAAAGCGAGGCCAAGGAAAATACAGAGTGAAGGAGAGACTTGTGAAACACAGACAGTCAGGCAGACCGAGAGACAGACAGACAGACAGACAGACAGACAGACAGACAGACAGACAGACAGACAGACAGACAGACAGACAGACAGACAGACAGACAGACAGACAGACAGACAGACAGACAGACAGACAGACAGACAGACAGACAGACAGACAGACAGACAGAGAAAGACAGAGAGAGAGGGAGAGGAAAATGGAGGGCAAGGAAAATACAGAGTGAAAGAGAGACTCATGTGTGTTAAACAGAAGGACAGACAGAGGGGGGGGGGGGGAGCCAGAGAGATACCTCCACATGCCATCAATCCTGCACCAGGCGTAGTCATTAGCCCCTCCCTACATCACCCGTAGGTGCCGAGACGCTAATCCCATGGAATGGCTGAACATAAACCAACCTATCATCAACTCACCCTGAACCCCCTTCCTCCTACGGTGCTGGCTAACTCCCACCCTGCTAACCCGCCCACCCAGACACCCCGACACCCCGACGCTGACACACCATCCATCCTACCCACACACACAGCCTTCCCCTCCCCTAACGGGACGAGCTGCACCCTGGATCAAATCCACCCTGAGAGCCCTGGAGGTGTTGAGGAGCAGTCCGAGTCCACACACACTGACCAGAGTGGACTATCACGGACCTATGGAAACAAGCCTCGGTCTGATAGCATGCCGTCTCATGTGTGCTACCTTTATATATATATATATTTAGGCCGCATGGATGTGTAAAATAATACTTTCATTGAGATTAATCTGAGGGGAGGAGAGCTAAACATCTCAGTTATAAAATATATTGAGAGCAAAAAAGTAATATCAACAAAAATATACACTTTGAGTAGTCGCATCTTGCCCTGTCATAACCCCACCTTCACCCCTACCTCCATCACTCCCTCCACCCATCCATCTTCCCCTTTCCTCCTCTCCCCTCCCGCCATCCATTCTCGTCAGACTCTGGATGTTAGCATCAGTGGCTCACATTCTAGACAATCACTGGTGAGCCTATTTACCTTTCCCTTAATCCTCCACCCCTTCATCACCCCCACCCTGGCCTTGGCCTCTCCCTCCCTCTCTCTGCCTCCCCCTCTCTCTATCCCCCACACACCATTGCTCGATCCCTCTATCATCCCTATCATCCTCCACCTCCCCCTCCCAACCCTCAATCACATCTTGTCTTCTAGTTCTGTTTATTTTAACATTCTCTCCATCCTCCCCCCCTCCCAAACCCAGACTGACAACATCTTCCCTCTTGTCAGTCCTCCATCTTTCTTCCTCCAAATACTATGGCGGCAGTGTAAATCTGGGTGTGGTCAGGTCCAAGCATAATGAGGAGAGGAGTTCCAAAACCAACAGAAACTTTTTTTTTTTTTTACAAATCTTAAAAAAATATTCCAAGAACAACTTTCACCAGAACAAAATACCCAATCTTCCATAACAACAATCACAATTCAAGTTGTTGGCACTAGTCCTAATTTGGAGTCTGATGCTCTGCCTTCTGTGTTCACAATGTCCAATAGAATCAAGGTTTCTGCAATAAGCCTGAAACTAATTTCAGGCTATTGAAAACAAACAAAAAAAATCACAACCAACTCCAACTCCTTCAGTGAGAAGATAAACACAAACTAAAACATTCCATGAGGTAAACAAAATCATAACAAGAGACATATGCACACCTATATTTCTCAACACATTAATGGCTCATCACACTCATCCTATTGCATAAAGGGTACATCAGGCAGAATGCTTGTCAACAATCATACTATACGGTCTTGCGGTTAATTTTGTATAATGGCAAGGTGGGGGGGGGGGGGGGTTGGCGGTACTGTAAAAGCCTCTGCCAAAGACTCAGGGTGGCAATCATGAAGACAACAAAAGACAACATTAATGCAGCGCCACGGTCGGCCTTTGGACGCCTGGAGAAGGGAACCGGCGGGCTTTCCAATCTCAGCGGGGCATTAATGTGTCCATCTGAAGTTCAGGGCCAGAGCGTGACAATCAATCACCACAAGCACCGAGGTCCTAACTAGCGCGCCGTGCTACTATTTCAGAGATGTCCTCCTTCCGCCTTTTCTCCTCCCTCATGTTATCAGTTAATGCTGATGTCGGCAACAGCGGCCGCGGCGCGAGGACACCTTGACCTTCACCGGGCGCCTTCTCCCGCTCTTCTTTTTACGAGCGGCGCTGCGCTGATATACACGACGCCGGGAAATTGCGGTCCTCTTGATTTTCCTAGGAGATATCAGAACGGTTGAATCGCACGCAAATGGAATAACCAGCGCGGCACGGGCGCACCACGGATCAGATTTACATCTCCCGCTTCCCGTCCAATATCCACTCGCACGCAGAGCCCAGGCATTTGTTTTGGTTTTGCAATCCACCTCAGAAGTTCGACTGGGTTTTTTTTTTTATTCGAATCACTCGACACTCTAGTTGCAGCACAGATGCACCGGTTCCGGTTGGATTGGCCCTGTGCGGTTCTCACTGCGACTTACCACACCGCTTCTGAGCCAGAAGACACTTCCCGGGCGTGCTGTCACAGTTACACTTTTCTGTTGACACTTTGCTGAAAAAATGTACATTCTCATGGGAATACTGATTTAGAATTCCTTGCTTATTCAAATACATTATTGTCTCCATAGTTGTATGTTTATTGTGGATATTCCAATTGATCAATTCATGTATTTGTATTTCAAACTATGCATACTATATTTTCTCTATTTGATCTTTAATGCATGCATCTAAACCTCTTCGAAGCAGAGGCCAGGTCGGTTAGAATTTCCTCGTGTACCTCCGGGACCTTGGAGCCGGTGGGTAGTGATGCCAGTGAGCCCACCTGAGGCCTCTCCTTCGTGCTGCTGTTATCTCATCGGGAGATGGTGTGAGTAGCAAGTGTTAAGTGTCATACATCAAGTGTTGATTCTGTGGCTGAGCTCTCTCCCTCGCACTCGCACTCTCTCTACCTCTCCTTCTCTCTCTTCCCCTCTCTGGCCCTCTCTCTTTTTCTCCCTCTCCTCTCTCTCTCTCTCTCTCTCTCTCTCTCTCTCTCTCTCTCTCTCTCTCTCTCTCTCTCTCTCTCTCTCTCTCTCTCTCTCTCTCTCTCTCTCTCTCTCTCTCTCTCCCTCCAAGTCACTTATCTACAATGTATCTTCATGATAGCTTCTCTCTTTTAGCCTAGCTCGTCCCTCCTCAACTACCCTGCTTTATATCGTTTTCTTCTGTCTCTGTATGCCTCGATATTTGCTGCCCTTCCATCTCCCT
>OLKM01001661.1:92636-97636 GCA_900291075.1 Melanogrammus aeglefinus
GGTTACGAGACGATGAGATTGTTACCAGCCGACTAGACGGTAACCAGGCGAGGGGATGGTCACACACTAGGAGAGGGTAACCAGGTGAGTAAATGGTTACCAGGCAACAAGATTGTTAGCAGGTGAGAAATATGTTTACCAGGCAACAAGGTCGTTATAAGGCAAAGGAAGGGTAACCACACTAGGAGATGGTTACCGACACACACAACCATGTGGCAACCGATAACCATCTTAACCAGGCACATGATTGTTACCAGGCAACGGAAGGGTAACCACACTAGGGGATGGTTACCGACCAAGGCAGCAGGGGAGGAGATAGCACCAGGTTCTGCAGCGAGGACCGGGCTAATGATTGTTAATCTGCTCCTCTCCTCCCTGCGGAGCCTTCTGGCCGAGGCTGTGATTAAGGATTCATAGGGTATTAGCCCTTTATCGCCAGTGCTATACATCATGTCTCTGCCCTATCTGCAGCTCTCCCCTAACAAGGTAACTCCCGTGTGTGTGTGTTTCTGAGAGTGTGATGATAGTGATGCTGACTCATCTGGGATTAGGTTAAAATTATAAGTGTTCTCTGAAATGTCAGTGTGTAAGCAAGGTCATTTTTGTGTGTGTATAATCATATCATCTTTTCTGCTTAAACATTGAAACACAAGTTATTTGTACTTGCTAGCAAGTGGCCAGTTCAGTTATTTTGTTTCATTAAAGTAAATGAGCTCATTAGCTTGGCGCAATATCGGCTCAGCTGTCAACTGTTTATTAGACTCAGAGCCTTACAAAACAACCCCCTCTTCGACAGCACCAGTGCCGTTTAAACTGTGCAGCTCCCTTCTCAGCGTTCGCGTGTGTTCTCAATCCCACAGAAACAATTCAAAATGCCAACACACATCACTTAACCTCTAACCCCCTGAGAACCGCAGACGGTGAAAGTGTCTTAGTTAGCCCTCCGGCTGACTTTAGCCTGTGGGTCCATCATCTGTATGGTTTAACCGACCACAACCTCCCCCCCCCCCCGTCTTCCCTCCCCATGCCCCCTCCACTCACCTCTTTTCCCACTCCACAGGTTAAAGGTCATAGGTTGATGGATTTCACAGCGGTTCTATGACCAAAGCTTGAATCCGATAAGCGTTAAATGAGGGTTGGGATTTACTTTGATTTTTGCTAATGAACAGCAGTCTATCATCAGTCTATCATCAACAGGGGCTGTGGCCTACAGATGGCGCAACTGGATGGATTGGTTTAATTGGTTTACCAGCTGCCACGCGTAATTCTGTGTGCTCTTCCGTGCGCTCACATGTGCTAACGTTCACACAAGGCAGTTACACGCTACCATTGTGTGCTGATCACAAAATAAATGTAATTAGACCGATACCGGACTATATATATCCTCTTTCATAAAGGACTTTCCCAAATGGTCACTCTGACCGTTTATGAAAGAAAAGGAGAACATATTTTGTCCACTATATTTTGTACGTTGTTGGGGAAGGTTGGAAGAGCTTGCTTTGAGTGTTTTGAAGTATCTCAGAAATATCGCTGTTTTCCCAGTTCTGCAAGCTTACACATTGCAAGAACTTGGAGAACACACTGCAAGTGGTGCCGTTGGACTTGAACAGACCCCCTTACACCCTCGCCTCGCACAGATTTCTCACACCAACCAACCAAAGGGCTGGTTCAACAACACGTCACAGCACGGCACAGGCTCGCTCAGTGAAATCATCCCAAAGAGCCACTGTTTTCTTGTCTCTATGACCATCTCTCTCTCTATCTCCATCTCTCTCCCTCTCTCTCTCTCTCTCTCGCTCTCTCTCTCTCTCTCTCTCTCTCTCTCTCTCTCTCTCTCTCTCTCTCTCTCTCTCTCTCTCTCTCTCTCTCTCTCTCTCTCTCTCTCTCTCTCTCTCTCTCTCTCTCTCTCTCTCTCTCTCTCTCTCTCTCTCTCTCTCTCTCTCTCTCTCTCTCTCTCTCTCCTTTCCTGAATATTCATCTTTCCCCACTGTCTTTCGACTGTTTTCTATGACCATCTCTCTCTCTCTCCTCCATCTCTCTCTCTCTCTCTCTCTCTCTCTCTCTCTCTCTCTCTCTCTCTCTCTCTCTCTCTCTCTCTCTCTCTCTCTCTCTCCTTCTCTCTCTCTCTCTCTCTCTCTCTCTCTCTCTCTCTCTCTCTCTCTCTCTCTCTCTCTCTCTCTCTCTCTCTCTCTCTCTCTCTCTCTCTCTCTCTCTCTCTCTCTCTCTCTCTCTCTCTCTCTCTATTCCTCTCTCTCTATCTCTCCCTCTCTCTCTCTCTCTCCCTCTCTCTCACCATGCCTCTTTATACATCTCTCTCTCTTTCCCTGGGTCTATGCCCATCTCTCTCTCTCTTTTGTTCTGTCTCTCTTTACTGTATAATACCAATGGAACAAAAGGGACAAGCCCCTATTGTAGCTGTATGTCTGCAGGGCCACTGGCCACACAAGACCACACAATAGATCCTCCAAAGTGTGAGTGTGTGTCAGTTTGTAAAATCGATGTTTATGCATATGTGCATGATTGCGTGCTTATGAATATGTTTGTGTCGTGCACACACAATTCTATTGTTGCATCCATTTTTAGAACCTCTTTGTGTTTTTGTGTGTGTGTGGGTGTGTGTGTGTTTATGATAAGATTATATTAGTTTTAAATGTGTATGTGTGTGTGAGTGAGAGTGTGTATGTGCTTATGTAGGTGTGTGCATGCATGCCTGCATGTGTCTGTCTGTTGTTAATGCATGCGTTTCGTGTGTGTGTGTGTGTGTGTGTGTGTGTGTGTGTGTGTGTGTGTGTGTGTGTGTGTGTGTGTGTGTGTGTGTGTGTGTGCGTGTGTGCGTGTGTGTATTCCTGTGTGTGTGTGTATTTGCTTGTGTGCGTGTGCGTGTGAGTGTGTGTGTGTGTGTGTGTTTTTATGTGTGTGCATGTGTGCGTGTGTGTGTGTCTGTGCGTTTGTTGACCAAAAACCCTCTGGCTGGTAATACCAGCAATCAAGTCCTCCGGCAATTCTCCAACACAGAACATTCCTGTAACATAACTATAACTAAAACAAGGGTAGAAGACAAGTGCAAAGTTGCTGGAGTTTGGGTATTTTTCCTCTTATGTGCTTAAAAGTTGTCAGTAGAAATACAGATACATTCACATTTTGCAAATTAAAACAATTAACACATTGCTGTTCCAAAGATTGTAGGAAAACTAAACCTTAATTCTCTTCTTCAAGGAACACTTATTGAGGCATTTTTGCTTGGATTACCTGAAAGAAAAAGGAAGCTTGAATTACATCATGACTCAACCTGTGATTTACCTTTGACCTTGATCAGACATAGCTTAAAATAGCAACAATGCTTAAAATGAGCACACAGATTAGCAAAACAGATACAATTCGACCGGTCTTTCGTTCACGCCCTTGGCTAAGTAGTGACACCTGAGCAGGTGAGTGTGGGCGTGTGTGAGAACCAGGGAGGGCCGGTTGGAGGGTGTGGGAACCGCACAGGTATAGGAGGAGAGAGGGTGGGGGGGATAGACAGCTAACCTTACCACAGGCGGGGAATTTATCTGTAACCGGAGAACATAATTCTTTCTCCTGCCCCTAAAGCTTGTATCTTCTGAGAAACACATACACACACACACACACACACACACACACACACACACACACACACACACACACACACACACACACACACACACACACACACACACACACACACACACACACACACACACACACACACACACACACACACACACACACACACGCGCACACACACACACACACACACACACACACACACACACACACACACACACACACACACACACACACACACACACACCCACACACACACACAAACATACAAACACACACAGAAACACACACAGCCAGAAACACACACACACAAACACACACACAAACACACACACACACACACACAGACAGAAACACACACAGACAGAAACACACACTGGAACACACACAGAAACACACACACAAACACACACACACACACACACACACACACACACACACACACACACACACACACACACACACACACACACACACACACACACACATACAAACACACACACAGACACACACTATCTTAGACACAGAGGTTTAAATGGACAGATTATGGGTTTAGTTTACGTCAACAGGCAGCCTGATTTCGGCTCTTTCTGTTACCGTGGTTTCCTTTGTTAGCTTGGGGATGGTAGCATGATCCTTGCACTGCTCTAGGCTGTGGGATATCCACTGGCCTATAACACAAATAAAACAAAGCCAAAGATACAAAGGAAAGTAAATTAAACAAATATGTCAGTTGAATTGAAACACGACAAATTAGGAAATTATAGGGTATTTATTACTTTGTTAACGTCACAAATGTGAATAGTATTATTGTGAAATACATTGTTACCCGAAGGGGTAACCTTCCTTTTACAGTCCCCTATTTACTAGGTACTTGCCTGGTTAATATATGGTAAATATTGTATATTATTGGGTAATTACCACTGGTAATAAGAAGATAAATACAGAGGAACGACAGCTGAAGTAGCCCTACTAAGAAAAACTTCCACAATTACCCATCAACTCAACTAATTACCGTGTAGATGTAACTGTTTTAGGATGGTAATAACTCAGATATAATTGTGTACTTCCTAGGAAAGTAGGCAACCATTTATTAGAAACAACTCTTTTATTACCCATCAATTCAAGTTACAATTGCAGTTTCTAAGGTTTACGTTACAGCCCAGGTTTAAAGGCTATCTACAAATTAACAAAGTACGTTCCAATGAAATACTATTACTTATTTAGTTATTGTTCATAGCTACACCCATTTATAAAAGGTTCATTCGATTTACCTCAGAAACCTCTTTTATTTCAGTTTTTCATTCAATAGAAATAATGCCCCCGGACAGCAAGATAAGCGTTCTTGTAAAGACTGATCATTCTTTTAACACACATCATGTCCACTGACCAGTATGGAGTCGGTTGTCTTAGTT
>OLKM01001661.1:102636-110136 GCA_900291075.1 Melanogrammus aeglefinus
CCTGGGGTTGAGCCCCCCCCCCAAAAGTCAGAACCTAGACTCGCCCCTGCGCCTCTAATCTACCCCTTTCTCTCCTCTACTGCCATCTTTCTCTTTATCTCTCAAGGACACACACACCCATACACACACTCCCTCCAACCCCCTCCCACACACAAACAGAAACACACAGCCACACACCTTGTGACTTAACAAAAGATCTTGACTGTGTTTCTGTCGGGTGCAGCACACTCGACTGGGTGAAGGGGAGCTAGAATCAATAAGGAACAGTAGAAGAAGAATAATCCATTGGTCCACAACTTTTGGTCCAATATGCAAATCATGACCTTTTAAAATTATGCTATGCTCCTATTAAGCAAGTGCATATATATACTGTAAATATATATATATATATATATATATATATCTCTCTCTCTCTCTCTCTCTCTCTCTCTCTCTCTCTCTCTCTCTCTCTCTCTCTCTCTCTCTCTCTCTCTCTCTCTCTCTCTCTCCTCTCTCTCTCTCTCTCTCTCTCTCTCTCTCTCTCTCTCTCTCTCTCTCTCTCTCTCTCTCTCTCTCTCTCTCTCTCTCTCTCTCTCTCTCTCTCTCTCTCTCTCTCTCTCTCTCTCTCTCTCTCTCTCTCTCTCTCTCTCTCTCCTCTTCTCTGTGTCTCTCTCATTCTTTCCTCTGTCTCTCACCTTGGGCGAGAACCAATCGGAGGGCTGAAGTCCGGTGTGAGCAGACGTGATAATTGCGGCTCTATACGTTGTGGCTCTCTAGCCGTAGCGTAGCTACGAGCCTCGCACATAAGGACTTTAAACCTGCCAGACGAGAGGCCCCAATTATTCTGCCGCTTCAATCAATGCCAGGGACTGTTCTGCATGACATACCTCACCTTCTCAATCCCAGAATACGCCATGCTTCTTTTTAATGAGCCGCCCCACATTGTCGGGGAGAACATGCTCCAAACGAAAGGGTGTTTAAGGTTATTGAATCAGCATGTCTGAGTTGGCATTCATGTGCATTATCCAAAACATATGGATTAATATATGACGGTATAGTCGACTAATATGCAATTAAATCCAAACGGTTCCAATAGGATGATTTAGGCTTTGCTGTTTGCCTGCTCAGGATGGGTTAGCGCCAGAAACGACGGCTAATTTCAATGGGCTGTATCAGTCTGGCGTGTCCACACAACCCCCTTAAGCCTTACTTTGGACCACTTTCCTGGGCTTAAAATGGTGTCTTTCCTGCAAGCACATAGACTCTTCAACAAGCTGGTGATGTCAGGGCCGGGTTTCTGCTGCAGAGTGCTCAGAAACAGTACTTTAGCATCGGAGCGTGACCAAAACGCTTTGCGGAAGGAGTCCACCGATCTCTCCCCGAGTAATCTCTAGCGGGCATTAACTGGATTTAACAGTGTGTCCGTGTGTGAAATGTGTGAATTCTGCATGTGGTTGTGTGTGTGTGTGTGTGTGTGTGTGTTTTTGTGTGTGTGTGTGTGTGTATATGAGAGAGAGAGAGAGAGAGAGAGAGAGAGAGAGAGAGAGAGAGAGAGAGAGAGAGAGAGAGAGAGAGAGTGAGTGAGAGTAGAGAGAGAGAGAGAGAGAGAGAGAGAGAGAGAGAGAGAGAGAGAGAGAGAGAGAGAGAGAGAGAGAGAGAGGTGTGAAAGCAGGCTCCTTCTCTTCGACAGATAGTTATCTGTAATTGGGATCTTGTTAATATTTCTGCGGTGCCTTTTCCTCACCCTGTGCATTACTATATCACCCATAAATGTCCCTTATATTTTTGCTCTTGCTTTCATTTCTGCGGTCTATATATCATTCTGCATTTAGCCTATTTCACTTGCAGGAGCTGTCTATCTGTATTCATATATCCCCTGCCATCTCTCACTCTCCTTCCATCAGTCTGTCAGTCCATCAGTTATCCATCTCTCCGTCCACCATCTATCTATCTATCCTTCCATCTATCTATCCATCCATCTATCTATCTATCAATCTGTCAAACCTATATCCCCACTCTCCCTCTGACTCTCTCTTTCTCTCTCTGTCCTCTCTCTCCATTTCTCTCTACTCTACCTCATCCTCTCTTTCTTTCTCTCTCCCAACCTACGTCTCCTATCTGTCTTTCTCTATCTTCATCCCTCTTTACTCTACATCAGCCTCTCTCTCTTTTCATCACTCTATATTTTACCGCAATCCTCTCTTTCTCTCATTTATCTCTCATTATTCTACCTAATCCCTTCTCCCTCTCTCTATCTTTCTCTACTCACCTCAATATATCTCTTTCTCTCCATTTCTCTCTCTCCCTCTCTCTCTCTCTCTCTCTCTCTCTCTCTCTCTCTCTCTCTCTCTCTCTCTCTCTCTCTCTCTCTCTCTCTCTCTCTCTCTCTCTCTCTCTCTCTCTCTCTCTCTCTCTCTCTCTCTCTCTCTCTCTCTCTCTCTCTCTCTCTCTCTCTCTCTCTCTCTCTCTCTCTCTCTCTCTCTCTCTCTCTCTCTCTCTCTCTCTCTCTCTCTCTCTCTCTCTCTCTCTCTCTCTCTCTCTCTCTCTCTCTCTCTCTCTCTCTCTCTCTCTCTCTCTTCCTCTTCTTCTTAAATGTGAAGGACCTGGCAATGTTTGCAATTAGTGGGAGTCAAGCGAGCCCATGGTGAGATTCACAAAGAGCCTCTTGATTATACGAGCTCTGAAAAGGTGCATGGATCTCAAGGCCTGTGGAGACAGCAGGTTGTCTAAAGCTCTGTTGTGTTAAGTATACACATACTCTTTACAATATTGATAGGAATGTTTATGGTAACGCTTTATATTATGGTCCTTGTAATAAGCCTTTGGTAATAGGTAATAAGTAAGACACCTATTATATGCTTATTAACATTAATATTTGTTAATAAGACTCTCTTTAAGTGTTAGTACTAACATAATAAACAGGTTTATTGTGCGATTATAAGACTTTATAAGCACTTATAAGAAACTTGTTAACTATTTATTGAATGCTTCATAACTTTAATAATAGTCTTATGAGTTTCTTATAGTTGTTGATAAAAGCATTACAAAACCATTTATTGAGTCTTACTAATTTACCTTTTATGTCATTGTTAAACCTTTACTAAGCATTTTCTTTGCTTATTAAGGTTAATACATCTTTCATTGAACTGCTAATTAGGCATTTTGCACGTATGCTTATTAAAGTTAATAAGTCTGCACAGATTGAGCGAGTTTGATCTGTTTTGTGCCTGATATAATATATTGAAGGCTTTTATTTTGAAGGTCATTTTAAACCGGAAGTTCTGTTTATGCAATGGATGGCTGGATGATGGCTTGAAGCATATATTTGATGAAGTGTTTGACAAACGTTTGGAGAAAATGTCGGAATCGTCAACAAGGGCACCCTAGACCAACAACCAACAGAAAAAAGACAGGAACAAGCACAGAAAACATCGATAAGAGGAAGAGGTCTGAACTGGAGGATGACTCTCTGGTAAGTTTAAGAATGTAATGCTATTGTAACGGGAGCTGGTTCTAGCTAACTAGTTGTTTGCTAGCAAACTTTTTTGGCTTACATTCCTTTCTTTCAGAGTTTTTCACGTGCTGCATTTGAGCTGACGTTTGGCTCATGCTTTCATGTGAAACAACCAATGTATCTTATTCAAACAGTTGTTTCATGAACGTGTCATTGAATAATTACTGACTTAACTAATTACTGACTTAAGTCAGACTACTGACTTAACTTGAAGGCGGGTGCCTGTTTAAAACTATTGGATCTGCCCATACCACTCTGGATCTGCCATAACCAATCATAACCAAACCAACCAATAACATTTCGCCGGGAATCATGTTTCACACAGGCTGTAAACAAACGAAACACTGTGCGTGAAGATGTCTGTCAACGAGAGCTGACTTTAACTTCATTGTTCTCTGCCACTCCCTCTGTCCGCTGATTGGACGCACAAAATTTGGACGGAGAAAACCCAGGAATATACCGCAAACCCAGATGTAGTACTGAAGGGAAATTAAAATTGAGCGGAAGTAAGACCAGCCAGAAGAATTCCCAACTATCCCCTAAAGCCGGACTCGGATTCGTCTAGTCCGTTTTTTTAAAATGTATATGTTCAAGAATACATTCTGAAGTTTTTAAAAATGTTTTTTTTTTTTTTTTTTAAATGCTGTCTGACAAAAACGTGTATTTTTGTGCTTCACCAACATAACATTGTATTGACAGTATGACTTTTATTTTACATTTTAACAACCTTAATAACATATATGAATGGTTAATATGTGTATATTAAAGGACTTATTAACCTTAATAAGCATTGTTCCCACTTTAGATCCCATAGGGCTACCTGCAAAATACATAATTAGCAGTTTAATAAAGGACTTATTAACCCAAATTGTACGTTCACATGAAACGCGACGGGGCGACAAGATCCCATACAAAGTGAACGTAGAGACGCTTATCAGGCAAATTTTTCACGAGAGAAAACCGGCGACAAGTTTCGATTTGTCGCGCCACACTTTCGCCGTGCACAGGCGAGCCCGTTCACGATGATTTGTGGCGCGACAAATTAGCTCGAGTTTAAATATTTCAACTTTGCCGCAACATTCGTATGATGATAGCCAATCAGCGTTCAACAGCGTGGCCACTGAGTGACATGCGTAACGTAACAGCCAATCATCGTTCAACCGGCCAACCGTTCACTGCAGTGCAGTCCGGGGTGAACCGCAGCATGGAGGAGAAAGTGATTGTTGCCATTTGCGACTTCCAATGCTCTATATATATCCAGGCTACGGACTATTCTCTCTGCTCCACTCAGGGAGCAGATACCGCTCACTGGCGGCAAAGACTCCTGAGAGACTCAGGAAGAGTCTCTAAAAACTTTCTAAAGAGTTCCTAAATGGTACTGATTAAGCCCTTTATAGCAACTTAAATTATATATTTTGTTGAAGTAACCCCCCTTTTTTTTTTCCTCTATGTGCAATAACCCTCTATCTTGAATTCTTTACTGTTTTTTATGTTTGTTATGTGACTATTTAGCATGGAGCCGACTGAGAACATTTCACTGCAATGTATTGTGTATGTGACGAATAAAATCTGAATCTGAAAATCTGAATAAATAATAGTATAAATATAATACAATTTTATATATAATATCACGGTCAAAAGCTCTGTGCGCCTCCGGAAGGCCGTAGCGCGGGGAGCTCTCATAGGGATTGGGATTCTCAGGGTTTTGTTTACCGGCGTTGCTATGGTTACCGGTCTTGTGTGTCCCAACGGTTTATCAGGTATCAAATAAATCGCTGTCTAATCAATACTTCATTTACTGCCTCTTCCATGACAATATTATGAATAGACTGCGTCGGGTTCTCCGACGTTTTTCCCTCTTCCACAACGGGTAAAGACATGCAATGGTGGTTATCTCGGCCATGGTTGAGAATGAATTGGCATGAACCACCGTTGATGGGCAAAAGATGTAGTGCGACAAATTTGCCTGAAAAAACTTGCACAGCGACACATTAGGAGTTGTCCCGCAACAAAACTTTGGCGACAACGCAAAAGGGCGACAAATATGTCTTTTGGTGTGAGCGCAGCTTTATAAGCTTAAAAAATGCTTAGTAAAGGTTTAACAATGACATAATATGTAAGTTAATAAGACTCAATAAATGGTTTAAGGTACGGCCAAACCGAATGCGTTACGCGAGTAAGATTGCGCGTGTAACACGCCTAACCTGACACTTGATCATTGTGTGTCACAAAAATGGTTCAACGCGCCTAACGGGCCTACGCAGCTCGATGAGCCCGCCCAGCGGAGGTGTCTTGCTTCGCCCTGAAGGGGCTTATTTTCTATAATGACCGGCGACGTTCTATACATTATCCCGCTTATTACACGGCTGCTTGCCAAAACGAAAAAATAACTTCACATGGAGTGTCTTTTTACAATTTATTCGTTACCAGCATTCGTAGTGTTGATTAGCAGATAAATAGTCTGCCAAAGACGTTTTTGTCGCTTAGAAATTGAAGACACTGCGGTTGACAAGTTACCGGACTACTACCCATGCAAGTGAACGGAGCCTTCCACGGCATTGAGAAGACCCGTGTAATAAAGGCCTATAATAATTCTGTTTATGGCATGGATTTTTCCTCAGATTAGGCCAATAATAAAAATAAATAATAAATAAAAAATCACAAACGCTCGATCAAAGGCCCGGCCCGAGGATAGTGGTGGGAAATATCGGCCCGACCCAGGCCGCGGGTCGCCTCGGGCAGAGAATCTAAACTCTAGTGCATGACATCCTCCGTAGGCACTCACAGCTGGTTGAGTTTCACCACCTCCTCATCGTTTCAGCACACACTGAAACGATGACTTGGTCGTCCATGTTCTTTCTGCTTCTATGCGCCCTCCGTCTCTCTGCCAGTGTCATCGGGTCAAGCTCAACACTGATTGGCTAATGCGGCTAAGCCTCACGCGTTGGCGCGTCAAAAGTCCAAAAAAATTTACTCGGTGCGTTGGGTGCGTTGGTGCGTTGGGCGCGTTATTAAGGTGCGTAAAACGCGTCTAACAAACCTAATGCGCTGCTTTAGCGCGTGTAACGCATCTACAAACTCTACAAACTCATTGGTTCCCTATGCAAAAATGCAGATTTTCAACGCCCCTAACGTGCGTAATGCGTTCAGTGTGGCCGAACCTTTAAGGTTAGGGTTCGGGTCGTGTGTTAGGGTTGGGTAAGGGTTATGCAAACAACTAATATTTAATGATTGATGAAAAAACTAATAACTTGTGCCAAATAGGTGTTTTAGTAACAATTAACAAATATTAACAAAGGGTTAGGTAATGAAGAGTTTAATATTTATTATGGCACCTTATTATAAAGTGTTACCCATAATAGATAAGATAATAAGAAACTCATAATACCATTATTAATGTTATTAAGCAATCAATAAATAGTTAACAGGTTTCTTATAAGTGCTTATAAAAGTCTTATAATCTCACAATAAACATGCTTATTATTTTATTATTAACACTTATTGCCAGTCTTATTTACACAAATTAATGTTAATAAGCATATAATAAGGTCTTATTACATATTAATTAAGTCTTAATACAAGGACCTTAAAATAGAGCGTTAGAGCAGGTCTTTTTTCTAGGGAATGGAGAAATTAATCAACTTTTTTTCTATTCAACCAGCTTTGTGTGTGGTGCCTGTTTGTGTGTGTGTGTGTGTGTGTGTGTGTGTGTGTGTGTGTGTGTGTGTGTGTGTGTGTGTGTGTGTGTGTGTGTGGTGTGTGTGTGTGTGTGTGTGTGTGTGTGTGTGTGTGTGTGTGTGTGTGTGTGTGTGTGTGTGTGTGTGTGTGTGTGTGTGTGTGTGTGTGTGTGTGTGTGTGTTTGAGAGATTGGTTAAAAGAGTGTACGTGTTTGTCTGTGTCTGTGTTGGCCTGCGCATCTTTTCATGTTTGTGTGTGTATATGTCCGAGAGATAAAAACCAAAAAAGAGTGTGTGTATATGTGTCTGAGTTTGTGTTTGTGAGTGTGT
>OLKM01001662.1:0-15323 GCA_900291075.1 Melanogrammus aeglefinus
TGACATACAGTCGCGTCGCTACCAAGGAGTACTCACCACATGGAGCGACACTGCGCACACACACAGACATCACTAGACCACACACTCACACACTAGTCACACACACACACAACACACACACTGCACAACTCTCACCATTGAGTCATCTACACACACACACGACACGACACACAGAAACACTCTTTCTATTCCATTATTCCCTTTGTAGAACTGGGTACAGGCAAAAGTGGTCCACAAAAAACTTTAACCACACACTACAGACAACGGGACATAAACAGGCTTCTCAAACAACTCTTTTGTGCTCCTTGTCCCTGCACACACACACGACACACGACACCACACACTCCTCATACACACACACACACACACACACACACACACACACACACACACACACACACACACACACACACACACACACGGCAAACATAAGAGGGCATCTTTGCAATTCAGAGACAGAAACGCCCTTAGAAAAAGAAAACTGGGGACGCATAGAGTATGTAAATTTGGCAAGCTAAGAAACACAACTTCAAAGATTTCAACCAACTTGAGTTGACCTGTCTGTGAACCGATCCTTATGTGTCTACAGCACAACAAACTGATGCTTACTCAACAGACAACAATCACTATAAATATGTGCTCTGTCCCTCAAGATATATTGCTTGCTTTTGTCACATGATCGGCCAACAGCTTCAGACAACTGGAATATGCATAGGCAGGATACACACTATTAAGCTCATATTGTGTAAATAATATGACCCATGAAGACTTCAGCACTCACAAAGTAATATCTTAATATCCTTAATAGACAGGCAGACGGACAGATGGTTAGATTCACGGACAGGAAGACTTTGTATGCCGGTCACTTTGAGAGGACATGGGTACAAGCTGATGAGCCCTGTTTGTCAACAGGAAGTGGCTGGATTCCAGCGAGACAAGGGGTTACCCCAAGATGAACCTGACGTTATTGGAACAGATGTTGTTCTAAAACATTCCACGGTCTTCCCTTACGCTGGAGATTGGCGGTAAACACAAACAGGAGTGAAAGGCTATGTCAATACTGGAGTCTGAAAGAAGGAAAAAGTAGGACCTGGGAAACAATGTTTCTAGCCACGGGTTGTCATGGGAAACCCCTCTGGGAGTGGATGCAGTTAAACAGGAGCCTAGATTGGGTCATCTGGTTTCACAATGGAATTAGGGTTTTATTGCCAGCCCCTCATAATGTCCATAGTCACAAACTAATGTGTTGTATTCAACATGAAATTAATGGATTGAATGTGTAGCCTTTTGTATGTTTATAGGACACACAGTAGGTCCATGTACATAACTCTCTTGCATACAGAACCCTCTTATTTATTTAATTAGAAGCTTAGTACTGTGATTTCTTGCTGTATGGCTATATTTATGTCTGGAAGGTAAATAATCGGTACAATGCTTTTTATGCAATGCTGTTCCTATATCCTCTCAGCTGTACGTCCAAAAGAGTTTTTGGTTTAGATATCTGAAGCAGGCCTAAATGTGCGTTCCACCAAAGCTGGGAACGTTAGTTAATGGCTGAGGAATGAAAAGGAGTTCTTTGTTGCGCTGCCCTTAAAGAAAATATGAACTCACCATTTTCCCTTTCACGGCTATCAACCACAGACAGTTACAGCAATAACAATAAAAAGGTACAAAGAATAAGATAAGAATTTGCATACATACAGAGATACTGCCCGTGGCATAGCTCAAGTTCCACGGAAAGAAACCATCAAGAGATACTATTGCTTAATTCTTAACACCGTTGGGGGTACAAAATAAAAACCGTTATGGAAAAGCCCTCTGTGGCTCCAACGCTCATCTTTCTTTTCGTCTGGGTGGTGGCGATGACACAAGGGGACCTTCAGGAAAAGCTAGTCCCGCCTGCCGTAAGTTTTCTGTACATGAGCACGCTGCCACAGGGAAACCAAGGCCCGCGGCTGGAGCTGATCTGCCAGTACTACCATGGAAAGGCCCGCTTTGTGACTCTGTACGACACACTCCACCGGATCCCTGTCTATTCTGCCTACACCTTCAAGCGTTCCGACGGTTCCCGGAAGGTCGATGTTCCTTGGATGTATGAGCCACAGGTGGTGCATTGGAGATTTTTTTTCAGTAGTTTGCTTCTCAATACATTATGCAACTATATATAGATAGATATATATAGAGATATATATATAATATATATGAGAATATATTAGAGATATATATATATATATATATATATTATATATATATTATATATATATAGAAAGAGAGAGAGATATATATATATATATATAGATATATATATATATATATATATATATATATATATATATATAGAGATATATAGAGATATATATAGAGATATACATATTTACTGTATATATGCATTAGCATATGATAATATACTGATTATTTTGTGTACCTTTGTAAAATAGTTTCATCATTCAGTGAACATGTTGCCCATCATGACTAAATCTCATTCTAAAACGGCCTCAACCGTCACAATAACTTTACAACCATGGACTTTATTAGGATGACATTACGTCATCTGTAAACCAAGTGCTTGAAAACAGGTCAACGTTCCCAAACGTAGCGGCTTCTCCCCTCAGCTTTCCATAGCCATGGGTTCACGGGACATGCAGCAGTTCCCTCAGAGGGACCTCCATCGCAGCGCTGACGACGCGCAGGCGGTGCTGGAAGACTACCGGGACACCGTGGACATCGTGCGTGGCCAGCTCAACCCAGACCAGCACCAGAGCGAATTCGACGACCAGGCGGCGACATACACCATGACCAACGTGGTCCCGCTGATCAAGGAGTTCAGCGAGGGTCCCTGGGCGGTGCAGGAGAAGGTCACACGCCAGCGACTCAACAACTACTGCCGGGGCACAGCGTACGTCGTCACCGGAGTGCTGACCTCCGGAAGGGCCATTCGTCACTTCGACGCTGAACCGCGTGGCCGTTCGCCGACTACGGTGTGGTCGGCGGTAATCTGCTGTGACGACTGACGATGCAACGCGCCGTACCACGAGTTCCTCCAGGTCCCCGCGTTCGCCTCTCTGGGGCGCAACAGAAGGCTGGGTATAAGGTTGAGGAGACGTCCGTCCGCCAGCAGTTGGAGGACTTCATCAAGAGAGCGACTGGCAAGACGGTCAATATTTTTTACAAGGATTGTAAATGATAGAGCTTGCAATTTTGTTACATCTCTAATATTCAAATTAAATAATACACTGTAATTAACTGCAATGCCATAATTGGCTACTGCTTCACAACTGGTATTATCCAGTTCATGGCATGGTTTACTTAGGGCTGCATGTAATACCAAATATAGAAGAATAGTTTGACGTTGTATCATCCCATCCACTGCCCGACTCAGCTCTTGTCTTACACTAGAGTACAGCGGAAGGAGAGGAATACAACTTGTATCATCTCCTGTATTTACAATTCAGTCACGTCTGTGTGTGGACTATGTTTTATTTATTAGCCCCCCCCCCCCCCCTAACTCCAAGTGTAACGTATAGTTTAACAACTCTGTATAGACAATTGAGTTGGATGAATCTTCTTTACCTCCTTTCTGTAAGGATGTCGACATGTTAGCCTATGTGCACGGGATGTGGCCAGTCAACAGTACTATCTAGTACCACTAGGGGGAGCTCACCCAGCATTACGTCGTAGTGCTAAAAATGTAGCACTATTTATATCGTATGAAATTAACCAAATTGTGAAGAAATATGTCAGGGCAATCACCATGAATAAATAAAAGTCAATCTCACTCTTAGTACCTCATTCAACATTTAATAAACTCTCCAATCCAGGCAAATCAATTTACAATCATAAAAGATTTCTATACAGGTAGCGCACATGATATCCTGTGCAGTATGACATATTTATATTTGAATGAATTTAACTTTTTCAAAAAAAGGACCAAGTGTCAAGTAGTGCCTAAGAGCATTTAGCCCAAATAAAAAAACACAATTAGAAAGCAAAGAGTTAAAACTGCCGGTTAAAAAAGAAAATGGAGTTGAATAAATTGCTGCCTAGTCGTCTTGTTGAATAGAATCACAGAACATTACTTAAAAAAGGGACTTAAGTTCACCTAGAACCCGCACGCACGCACACGCACACGTACACACACACACACACACACACACCCGCCGCACTCACATCAGTGTCTCGCCACAGTGCAGGACTGCAGGACAGCTTGTAAACAGCGGGCCAGTTCCTCTCGTCCTGGAGATCAGTTGAACCATGTGGTGTTGAGCTGGGTCTGGTTCTTGATGCTGGTGTCCATCTTGAGCACCTCCCGGATCGCCATGGTGGCGTACGTGGAGGGGGGGAGGGAGAACTCCATGCGCAGGGCTCGGTACTTGCCCTCTGTTGTGGGGTGGGGTCAGAAAAACAAACAATTAGGCCAAATAATGAATGAATGAATAATGTATGTAGTGAATAATGTTTATCAATGGAGGACCTTCAGCTGTGGTCAAAGGCGGGACAGAATTTATTTATGCGCTTGAATGTTTTCTCCTTGGACAAATGAAACATCTTTCACAGCTGTGAGGCAACAGGGGAGATGAAGGCCTGACTATAATTTTCAGGAAAAAAAAACCCTAGAAAAGGATGGATCATTGATCCCTACGTTCCTATCATATATCGATGATTCCCCAGGACTTGAAGTGAATATCCTAGATGTAGCTCGGGGCAGCACACGACAAACCACAGTTGACCTACCGGTGTTGAACACTGGGCCCGGTTTGTCCTCCAGCTTCTCCACGTCCGTGTGCACCAGGGAGACCCTGGGATCATCGTACTGGATCACCTCCCTGGTATGGAGGAACAGACAGCCACACTTATATACACACACACAACACACAACACACACACACCACACACACACACACACACACACAACACACACACACACACACACACACACACACACACACACACACACACACACACACACACACACACACACACACTACACTGGAATATAACTAACCAGACCTCAACCTGACAATAAACGGGACTAGCCAACAGTTTGTTTTATATTTGCCTCCTTCTGACCCAGCTTTCTCGATATAAAACTAAGAGCAGGAATGTTAAAGACAAATAAAATGATAAGGGAACAAGGAGAGAGCCAGGTGCAGAGTATGGATGATAAGTGTAACAGAAGGGATTAGTGTGGTTTAATATTACTATGATGATCAGGTACTACTGTGTTTTCATGTGTATGGCTGTCGTGGCTTTCTACGTTACAAAACATAGCTGTAGCAAGGTAAACTCATAAATAAGATGCATAACCCTTATCTTCTAAATGAGCTGCATCTGAATTTGGTTGATTTTGAAGCGTCAAATTACAAAAAGAAACAGTTTAGTGCTGCACCTTGAGTGCAGAGAAGCGGTAAGAACCACAAATACAAGATTAGCATTTTCATCTATTTTCTTTTGCCATGACTCAAACGGTAACGGTATGTGAGACGAGAGAACAGGTGAACCGAGGGTGGGCTTGGTTAATAATGCATCCGGGGAGTGGGGCGGGGCTTACTG
Organism: Melanogrammus aeglefinus; assembly: GCA_900291075.1. Taxonomy (NCBI): domain Eukaryota; kingdom Metazoa; phylum Chordata; class Actinopteri; order Gadiformes; family Gadidae; genus Melanogrammus; species Melanogrammus aeglefinus. Next base: position 5,551 of record OLKM01001662.1, read on the forward strand.
ACCAGCTGACGTCACTGGGCCGGATGACCACGCGTCGGTAGGCCCCGGCCAGCGAGTAGTCCTTCACCTTGTGCCTCATGGCGTCGATGTCCAGGCCGTCGGCCGTCAGCATCTCCCTGTAGCCTTTCCCCACTGTCACACAACCAGGGCCTCAGCAACTCACTGCCCTTTGAGGGTCTGGCGTTCACAACATGCACTGTGTACACTTGCAAGATCATCTTTGCTGCTTGAAAACATCCATTTTAGTGGAATTTCAATTTTTTTGTTTTTATAAGCACTAGTCGTCCCTTTTAGAAGCTAAAATCATTTTGTTAAAATGTAAGCAGAAAATGGTTTGCCAACACTTGGATCGGGCAATATTTCGAATCTACCTTTCTACTAAAGTGAAGATAACACCAAAGTTTACTTCAGATGGAAGGATTGGAAATATCCAAAACAATATGATATCCTGAGTATAGCAATATGTCCCGAGTTTAGCAATATGTCCCGAGTTTAGCAATATGTCCCGAGTTTAGCAATATGTCCTGAGTTCAGCAATATGTCCCGCGTGTCTACAGAGATCTTACCATGGTGGGAGGGGTAGATGACATCATAGCCAGGCAGAGGCATGACAATATCATGGATAGAGAGGCCCTTTGCTTCCTCTGCAGATAACATGTGTGCTGTGCCTATAGACACAAGAGAAGTAACAGCAAGTATTTTAGGATTTGTGTTTAACCTGAACTGAAGACCGAGTCCACATTGAGTTCTCCCAAAACGGCTAGCGGGTAGAACCAAGATGGCCGACCAGGCGACCAAGGCCCACGACGAGGAAGCCGACCCGGGCAGTGCTTACCTCCTCTCAGCACCAGGTCGCCCTCCACCGCCTCAAGGCCGAAGGCCTCGATCCTGCGGCTCACCATGGTGTTCCACACCACGCTCTGGTAGCTGTGGATGTACATCAGACGGTTGTTACGCGGGATCTGGAGACAAAAATATAAAAGAAAAACAACACATCAGTTACTGAGAAGCCAGGACAACAACTCTTCCAAACACTTCATCTGGAAAGATGTTATTGTAAAGGGACCAAAAACTACTCTCAAAAATACCGTTTAACCGTCGTATGCTTGTTCACGTTTGCATTGCCTCTCTGAAACGGCACATATTTAGCCCCAACCGGTTGCACAATACATCTCTTAACACATAGATGGATATCCATCTACATTTACGGAGCGGGTGATCAGAGATCACTTGGTCCAGGGGGGGAGCCGGCTCTGAGAGGGGCTGTTGCGGAGTCCTTTTGCCGGGCGGTCCAGATCCTTATTGAAGACCCACCAGTCCGAAGGCGGTGACGATGTTCTTCTTGCCGTACATGGAGAGGCCCCGCAGGAGCTGGCCCTCCACGCAGCGCTTGACCGGCAGCTTCTTCAGGGCGGCCTCCGGGTCCTGGGACTTGGCCCACTCCTCCCGGCAGCGCACCAGATAGCCCTTCTCCGCTGGAGATGGGGGGGCGGGGGGGGGGGAAGAGTGTTAAGGACTACGTCCACGTTTACTGCACGACGGAAGGAACATCCCTTCCTCCCCCCTTTCTTCCCTCCCTCGCCCCTTTCTTCCCTCCCTCCCTCGCTTCCTTCCTTCCTCCCTCCCTCCCTTCCCAGTTACCTCCGGGTCTCGGCTTCAGGATCAGGTCAACCACCTCGCTCCAGTCATTCCTCAGGATGGCCCTGGAGAGATAAACAAGTCCCACAATGAACAATTTGGCCTCAACAATAAAGCATTACACAATGTAGTAAAAATGACACCACACACACACACACACACACACACACACACACACACACACACACACAACACACAAAGCATTACACAATGTAGTAAAAATGACACCACACACACACACACACACACACACACACACACACGCTTTAGAATGTGCCATGGGCTGCGAGGCACAAAACACTTGAGTTTGACCGGGGGGGGGGCTCTTACTTTCCAACCTGGTAGGTGGGCACGGCGGTGGTGCCGAAGCGCTGCATGCCGTAGTAGTTGATGAAGCCCGTCTCCTTCAGGGACTTCAGGGCCTGCTCCACCTGCTCTTGGCTTCCTGAGATGTTCCTGATGTCACAACACAACGCGGACGTTCTACAATCCATCCGTTCTGAACAGTGGGACACACGACAGTGACAAGGGGGGCGAGGAGAACAACACAATGGAGGCGGGATAGTCTACTATCCTACTGTCCATCGGAAAAAAATGATTGGTTGGATATTTCCGATGTCTCCAGTCGAGCTGTAGGCATCCTAACCAATACCTGCTCCTTAAGAACCAGCATTTCAATTTACAGCACGTCCCAAAATATATAAAATATGATGCTCAGACAACGACCGTACTCGCTCCATTGTGGTTGATGACACTAGTCATCATTAGTAGCAGCACTAACATGAACCATCTGAAGTGATCACCCTCGTGATAAAAGCCCTGACATCCACCCCCTATTCAAGGTCACCAACACCCTGGTAAAGGTCATAGCCCCGACACAACCGGCCTGTCTGCACCGACCTGAGGACCACGGTGAAGTGGTTGCCCTGGAGCTCCCCGAGCTTCAGGGGATGGTTCTTGTAGCAGAAGTTCCCCAGCTTGAAGTTATTCAGGCACTTGTTGAGGTGAGACAGTCGCTCCGCAGTGATCCTGTGGAAGGAGATGGATGGTTACCTCGTGCAATGGAAAGTAAAGTCAAATCATTACAATCATCACACCACCGATAACGTTCAAAGAGGGAGGGAGCGTTCTGGTCCTGTATGGATCTAAAGACCCACCTGAGAACGGCGATCTCTTGTACGGTGATGGCCCGCTTGTCCTTGGTTCCCATGTAGGAGAAGACATTCGGTCTGAGCCTGGAAAGACAAGCATGCTTAGGAACCCGTTCTTGATCCATATTGTGCACTTGGATCTCCACTAAACTGACTCGACAAGGATAAGGTTCAGCTCCGACAAATTAATAGAATACAATGAATATTAGATGTTTATCCATCTCCTCTAAGTTTTTTTATTATTAAAGTCATTTCCCATAAGCCCCATTGCCCATCTTTTTAAAACACCTTTGGTTACTCTGTGGTATGAAAATCATGTCCCAGAGAAGCCAAACTGGTGGCAAGCATGAAGGACCATAAAACCTTGCTTTGCTTAATAAATGCTGGGAAAACCACATGAGTTGTAAGGAATAGTTTCCTTTTTCAGATCTTGTGTTGGAAGGATTAATGAAGTGCAGTGGGGGGGTGGGGCAGGGGGTGTCCACACCTGAGGAACTTGGAGAGAACGTTGATGGAATCCATAGTATCCTTGTTCTCCTTGTAGAGGACGAAGTGGCAGAAACTACCGCGGTTTTTGGGCCAGGAGTGTTTCCGCGGCGCTTTTAATGGAGACAAAAACAACAGGTTATCATTGGTCAGAGCTCAGAACCTTTTAGAAGCAACATCAATGAACTTCCACTTGACTGTAGTTGCATTAGGCTGCTACGGGTAGGGTACAACCGATATTGGAAACCAAATAACTTCTTAACCTCATTGATTAAAAGCCGCACAGCGTACCCAAGCACACTCACGCTTTTAAGGAAAAGCGTTTAAACCCATGTCCATTCTGACTCCCAATATGATTTTCACCCGTTGTTTGAAAGTCATTATTTAAAAAGAAAAACTGCTTCCTTTGTGCCGAGTGGACATCAAGTTCTTACCTGCTGTGGCTCTGACCTCTGCCCCCCACCAGGGAACAGCAAGGGGATGACAGAAACACGTTACTGAATAAAAGCTGCTCACACATTTCTGTCTGTGTTGGGAGGGGGGCAGGCCGTCGAGAATGAGATGGGCGTGCAAGGGCTGGCGTGGCCGAGTTTGGTATCAGAATACACAACTCGGGGTGGGTGATGAAGTAATATGAGGTGCAGCACAATAACCCAGGTCAATAAATAAATACTCTGCAGGAATAATTATGTTCTAACGATACTAATAATTGTGTTTAGATTCCATTCTAAAAACTTGACGATTCGAATTTTGTAACAAACCATGGATACCACTGATTCAAAAGTAATTTCAACTCTATTCTAAGGGCATAGCAATGCTGTTGAATCTATCAAGGCACAAAGTTTTGTTATTACTTTCCATTAAAGTTTATACTCTGTGGCCCGAAATCTTCAAACTTGCAGCTCAAAGGTATTGCACAGTCGAAGGTGGAGGACATTTGAACCACTGCAAGAGACAGCGCTTGGCCTGACACGAAATCGAGCTTTCCAATGAGAATCTTGATCCAAATCACTGCAACATGCAGGTATGTCATGAGACACATGGTCCTCTTCTGCATGCATGGCATGGTCTTGTGCTAGAGGCGCCCGTGATGACAACATGCACGTGGGCAGAGAAAGCCAAGCTACACGTTCAAGAACATGCACCAAAACACCAGGAAACGACAGGAAATAGTAATCAAATCTGATTCTGATCAGACAGGTTTTTTCCATTGTAGAAAAGTGGTATAAAAATCTTTTTTTTTTTAATTATTATTATTATTATTAATAAAGTATAACTTTGAAGCTAAATCTCAAAGTATTGCAGACATTCAAAGGTAGGCGTATGGCTGGCAATATTCCATTGCACGTTCATATCCTACCGGCGCCGTGGCTTAGATGGTTAAAGCGCCTGTCTAGTAAACAGGAGATCCTGGGTTCGAATCCCAGCGGGGCCTTTTGGGCATGACAACCCGGCTCAATGCAGATAATGAGACCAATTGAAACAAACGATAGCGAATAAGTCTGATATTTAAACTAAATAGTGCATTCTTTGATTTCGGCATATAGGAGTTTCAGTCGTGCTATTTTTTACGATTATTTTGAAATGTCATGGGAATACACCATAGGCCTAAACACTTAGCCATAAAAAGCATTTAATTTAGTGAACATTTTGTACTGGAGATGCAGGTTGTTTGTAAATTTGAGAAGGATAGGCCTAATTAATTGTTCTAATTTTAAATAAAATTGTGAACATAAAAATTAGTTTGTGGATATTTGTAAAGATTTGCTTTTGCACATGAATGCGTAAATATGTGGTACCCGATACATTTATAAAATCAATACACAAGCCTACAATAGAGCTCAAGTTTCTCCACTCAAGAGATGTAAATTGTGTGCGGCAATGAATTAACCTTTATCTTTAGCGAGTGGTATACCCCACTGCTGCCTAAATCCTTCTACTTCATTTTGAAATTGTTAACATTTTCACTGTCAAAGTTCTGCGTCAATATTCCCCTTCATTCTCTATACATGCCATCTGAAATGGCAACATACCCATCCATACCACTGACAACAGCTAGCCCTCTACCCTTGCCAGAGGCCTAGTGGATGTCCATTCACGTGGACCCTGCCCCTGACCCGTCTATTTACCTGCCAGGGCCTTCTTGCCCGCGGCATGGTAGGCCACGATGAACTTGCGAGCGTCCCGCTCCTCAGTCTTTGTCTCCAGACCGGGGAACTGGGTCTTGATGGCCTTGTGGATCTGGGTCCGCTTCTCTTTGGTGTCGTCCACGACCTACCGATGACAGGAGACACACCGGCTTCTCATTCTCTCACCTCAGAAAACAGTTTAGCCAAATTAAAAAATGGGCGAAATGTATTCAAATTGATCATCTTGATGAACTGAAATCTGTTCATCACATGAAATCTGGCCACCAGTATGTTAGAAAATCTCTCAAACGTGCATCCACCTGTGGAAATAGGGCGCCCTTGTTGCCAAGCAAGCTCACACACACACACACACACACACACACACACACACACACACACACACACACACACACACACACACACACACACACACACACACACACACACACACACACACACACACACACACCTCTATGGAGACGTCACCCTCTTTGTTCTTAAACAGCTGCAGTTCCCCCAGCTCCTTCTTCTGCTCCTCGGTCAGGACGTCAGGGTATTCTGCTGCGGGCTCAGGCTCTGGTGCCTCCTACAACACAACCCATGTATTAGCAACCTGCATCGTTTCACCTGGGCCTGCACTTAATTGCTCAATCCAGATGTGGTCGAGGGATACATCCACCTTAAAGAGCCGGTGTGTGCATGACCTGCAACTTACTTTTATGAAATACTGCACACTCAATACATAGATATAATAACAACATGCATATATATTATGGAGGTGTAAGTAGTGGTTTGGAGTTGCACATTTACTATAAATATGACTAATGTTTGGTTGGGCAATACATTGCTGCTCCAGTTTGATATCTAAAAATAATGGAAGGAGGCTTTGTAAGTATGTCATTCATTTAAAGACAACTGTTGACCCAACCATCAGCCTCACTCTTCGCGAGTATGTTGCCAAGGACAAATGGAGGCACTTTGTAGAAAGCAGGTTGTTTGGAAGAGCGATTCACAAAAAAACTGCAAGCAGCAATACCAAAGACGAGGCAATCAGCTTGTTCCGAACATCTTCGAATGGGCACTGCACTGGTTAGTTTTACCTCTTCCTCTGGAGGAATGGATAGGTCATCCAACTGCACAGTCTTGCCTTCTCTGTTGATCTCATGAACAACAAAGTCTGAATATCTAAAACACAAAAAGCATGATTAGGTTAGGTATTTGAATGGTTTAACATAGCTACATGCTTTTAACTTCTGGTTGGATCTTACCTCTCCTTCAGAATACCAGAGAATCCCTTATGCTCGCTGATGAACTTGAGAATTCCAACATCCAACTCTGTCAGCCCATGTTTCATCATGTCCGCAAAGGTCTCTCCATCCTCCTCCTCCTCATCTTTGGGCATTTCCTCCTCATCCTCATCCTCTTTGACTGTATGCTTGGAGTTTCCTTCATTATTATCATTAACCCTGGGTTTCTTCGAAGGCACAGCCTCCTCCTTCTCCTCCTCGGGACAGACGCGCTTTTCACCTCCTTGGACAGGGACCACTGCGGGTTCCGTTTCTTCCATGGTCACCCAAGGTAACAAACCAGTCAACCTAATAAAATAAACGACGGTAAAAGTTGGATTGTTGTAGCGACAGCATACTATGAGGCTGAAACACTGCCATATTGTTGGCATTCACTTACCGTTATAGAAACTAAAAACACAGGCTCGGATTCAGAAGGAGGAAAATACTTCTTCCCACACAGAACTGTGTTGCAAATCCAGCGATAGATTAGAGGTAAGAACTACAAAACAAGGGTTAACGGATATAGAAAAACATTAACGCTGTTGCCAAAGCGTCAGTCACGCAGTCCAACGTGTGGTGTCAACAACGCACCGGGCCAAGCTAACAAGCTAAATATAATATCGCAAGCAGAAAAGTGTAGTCAACTGTAAATGCAAATAAAATGTGCATGGGCGGCTTGTATTTGATAGCATACCATCTACCTACTTGTGGCGGATTTTAGAGCAGTGCGCACAGTGAACCGAGCCAGATTTCCCTTGCACGTGTACGATTAATTCCGGAAACAGATCAGATCCCGCCCTAAATCCCGCCCTCTACAAGGCTGCCAATCAAATTGCAGCACCGTCTAGCAGGGTTTCACAAATGTTTGGGACCATGCTAGCCTAATGAAATACTTACCGAGTATCTTTTGTATGATGTTTAAAATAAAAAAAATGAAGTGGCGTGTAAAAATTGGTTTATAAATTATCGATGAGCATAGACCTGCAATTTGCTGATGCAGCCCTTGGAACAGAAAAGTCGGTTCCAAATATCATAGCCTACTCGCTAATGGATCAAGTAGGGTTATTAGTGGTCCGTCTTCTACCGGCGCCGTGGCTTAGATGGTTAAAGCGCCTGTCTAGTAAACAGGAGATCCTGGGTTCGAATCCCAGCGGGGCCTTTTGGCATCGATAACCCGTCTCACGGTAGATACAAAGCCCAATTGAAACAAACCATTGCGAAGAAGTCCGATATGTGAACTATGTCGTGCATTCTTTGATTTATGCATTTAGCAGAGTCGGTCGTGTTTTTTCTGACGATTATTTTTTGAAACGTAATTGCAATACAGCATAGGCCTAAACACATTACACAGCCCTACAAAGTGTTTAATTTAGTGAACATTTTGTATTGGAAATGCAGGTTGTTGCTGAATACAAGGAGGATAGGCCTATTAATCGTTTCAGTTCATGTACAATAAAAAAAGTAGCCTAGTTTGTCGATATTTGTAAAGATTTCATTTTGCACATGAATGCGCAGACTGTTGTAGGCCTATCCAATACATTAACTACTACCCAATACATTAACAAAATCAATACATTGACCTACAATGGCGTTCAAGTTTCTCCACTCAATATGCGTAAATTATGCCATGAATGAACGTTTTTCTCTCTTCTGGCGATAGAGGGAGTGCGCGTCCTTGCAAAGACAGGAGAGTGCGTGTGCGTGTTTTTCTGTGTCTCTCTCTGTGTGTGCGTATAGTATCTTAGATTAGAGTAGAGTAGAGCGAGAGAGAGAGGGAGAGAGGGAGAGAGAACCCGGCTCCCTCCGCTGAGCCACCCGCTCCGACTGAAGGGAAGAGGAGGAAACATGAGCTCCAGAAAAGGTGCGTATCTTTCAGCCCACGAACATATTTTCCCGTTTTGGTTACAGGCATGTGGAAGGAAATGGCGATACTTTAGCAATGTAGTTACGCTGTATTGATTGAATTTGATATTTGGTTAATGATGCGGGGACCCCAAGGGAAATCCCGTCTGACTGATATGTGCTATGTGTTATGCTTTTCCCCTGTCTCTCTTAATCCTCACCCGTCATCACTGTCACCATACATGTCATCCGAACCCGAAAGTGATGGCTATTCAAGCCAGAAAACGACGGCCAAAGGGGAAGAAAGAAAAAACTGCTCACCATCGGAGGTAAGTGGGGCGGCGGCGGGTGGGTGGGGGGGGGGCGGCGGGGGGGGTGTGAGTGTTTTGAGGTTGTGTTGTTGTTGTGTGTGCATCAGCTCGTGACAGCCGGTCTGGCCATATGATGCTGGGAACGGGCATCGGTGCCGGTGCGTTGGCAGTGTGGGATATGGGTTCATGTTTGGCGAAAAACACATGGACAGACACAAACACAAGCACACACAACACACACATCACCACACGACACCACACACACACACACACACACACACACACACACACACACAACACACACACCACACACACACACACACACACACAGAGGTAAATCCGAGGGTCTCTTAAATGAAAAGCGCACCTCATTTTGGCATTCGTAGCCTGCCAAGTTTATCTCTACATTTTCATTCGAGTGGTGACCCAGTATTGGAGGATACTTTAACTTGGATGGGGGGGGGGGTCGTAAAGAAGATTTGCCAGATGTGACAGCTTGGCCTCGTTGCACTAATGACAGCTTTATATACAAATGGGCTAGGGGAGCGATTCTATCGACCGTTACAACCATGTTATTTAGCAATATCTCCCACGTAGCCTGGTTAAAGTAGCGCAAAAAAAGAAAGAATGTAGGCTATGTGGTTTATACATGCATACATGCGATCGCTCCCCTTTTCCTTGAAACCAAACCGGCGTCGGCAGCATTCATTTCCCTGCCGGATACAAGGGGTCGGCGGCGTGTGTGCGCGCCAGCCGCAGTGGCTGTGTAAAGTGCATGCGAATCGGCCTGGAGAGTGTATGGGGAGAGCCGATGCTCCATGGCACCACGCTATTGGCGCGACGTCACCGGCCGTCGGAAAGCATCAATTAAGAGACACGTCTGGCGTTCTGCTGACGGCAGACCGAGACAGTCTTCCACTGCCTCTG
>OLKM01001662.1:32846-94295 GCA_900291075.1 Melanogrammus aeglefinus
AGGAAGACCAGGGAGCAACGAGGGACGAATCATGACATTGTTTTATTTTGTGTCTGTGCTCATTTTATAGCCTGTAGTCCCAAAACCTCAACTTAAACTCCTCCCTCACCTCTTGTCTCCTCCCGCCTCGAACCCCCCCCCTCCGCCCGCCCTCGCCCCCTCCCCCGTGCCCAGCCGACGAGGCCCTGAGCTACAGCGTCACCACCCTGGCCATCGTCATCGTGGCGCCCGTCATCGTGCTGGTCGTCCTGTCCACCATCGCCATCCTGGTGTTCCGGCGGATCCACCACAACCAGATGGAGAGGCTGTCGGCGCGCGACGCCGAGTACGGCACCATCGATGGCCTCATCGCCTCCAACGTGGGGGAGAGCACCTTGGCGGTGAGCCGGGGGGGGGGGCAGAACACACTGGTCCTGGTTCATGGGTTGGATGGTGGTGCTATGCTGCTACGGTCGTCCTCAATGGGGGACTGTGGAGTGTGGAGCGGAGGAAATGCTCTTAAAGCAATCAGGCTGCAGGCCGGGTCGCATTCCCAAGACAGTGTCTGCTTTCTGGTGCTGCAGGGGTTCAGTTTGGTTGAGGTTTTGTTTCACGGTTAACTTTTGTGCGTGTTCGAGGGCTGCGTTAGTGAGTGGTTCGAAGAAAATGGCTGTTTTGAGCAAAAGCTTGTTTTGGTCAAAACATAAAAATGCAATGTTAAATATTGTTTTGATTCTGGAAACCATTAACGCATCACACACATACATAATGATGTGAAGCGGCGATATTCAGCTGCTCGTTGTGTATATTCTTAACTGCAGTACAGAAGGGGAAAGAATTTCCCCTCCAGAGTGTGTTCTTCGAGGTCTGGTAAACAGACGTGGAGTTTTAGGCGGAGTCCTGTGGTTAACGTTGGCTCTGTGTGACAACCGTGCACAGTTACTGGCTCGCACACACACACACACAGGCACACGCACACGCACACACTATAATTAAGCTCAGAGCAAACATGGTGCAATCTGCAGCGCAGGCGGAAAAATATTTTTGCCGTCTGCCGCTCTGGTTTGGTCGTCTGCTCCGGTCGTCTGCTTCGGCCGTTCTGTTTTAGTCGTTTTGTAATTCTGTAAATAACACCAAATAGCTTTACTATATAATGTCTGCTTGGATTTTAGCTAGCCCCCCCCCCCCCCCTTTGCAACCCTTTGTAATGATTGATGTAGAATGACTGGTAGTACTGCCGTGCTACTACAAGCTATTGATTATTGATGTAGTGTGATGGATAGTTGTCCAACTGCAAACGCCAAACATGTGTGTGTGGGTGTGTGTTAGAGAGAGGGAGAGAGAGAGAGGGGGAGAGGGAGAGAGGGAGAGGGAGAGGGAGAGGGAGAGAGGGTAAAAGCTATTGATTATTGATGTAGTGTGATGGATAGTTGTCCAACTGCAAACGCCAAACATGTGTGTGTGGGTGTGTGTTAGAGAGAGAGAGAGAGAGAGAGGGAGAGAGAGAGAGAGAGAGAGAGAGAGAGAGAGAGAGAGAGAGAGAGAGAGAGAGAGAGGGAGAGAGAGGGAGAGAGAGAGAGGGAGAGAGAGGGAGGAGATGGACGTGAGAGATAGAGAGAGAGAGAGAGAGAGAGAGAGAGAGAGAGAGAGAGAGAGAGAGAGAGAGAGAGAGAGAGAGAGAGAGAGATGCGTCGCTGTCATTTGATTCATTTCAAGTTATTTTCAAAGGTTGCTCCCAATGCTTGGCAGTGGGAAAGTGTAGCCACAGAATGTTGGTGTAATTAAACTCTGCTCTGCATCGCCGAGAGGGTTATTAGAAACTGGGGGGTGAGTGGCTGTTAAAGCCCAGGAAGTGACTGAACCACAAGTTTCTGGTCTCCGTCTGGAGCCTATGGGTCCAGGATGGATTCAGACTCTATCCTCAAATGCTCCTCAGATGGACCTCCTCAACAAAGCGGGGAGGGTTGTAACTTAATGTTGGTTTTTGTTATGGCTGCTGAAGCACATTTCTTTGGTTTCATTGTCTTTCATATCATCTCTTTACATCTGCAGGTTTTTATAGAAGGTGTTGTTACCATATATATGATGTTTACAATATAAGTTGCTATGTAGTGGGTCAAACCAGGCTTCCCTGTCTAAATAACGTTGTCTTTCCCTGGTATGTTTTTTTCCGTGACTTGAATGTCAGAGTGGCTCTGTACTGCCCCCTTGTGGCGCTTAGCCGCCACTGCAGCGTCCGCCGGGTGTGAGATCAAAATAAAAGGCTTAGCAGCATTGCGTCTGTTTTGGAGTCTGGCGCTGGGATTAGATCAGATCTCACGACGCCCCCACCTTCGACACCGGGGGGCGACCGCACTGCTGTTGTTTACACAGCAGGTGGCACCCTACACCCTCCGGTGTAGCGCTGCCACACAAACACACGTACACACAGACACAGACATGTAAACGCGCATGCACGCAAACACACACACATACACACGCACGCACACACAGACAAGCGCAAACGCACACACAGACACGTAAACACACAAACACGTACACAGACACAGACACGTAAACACACACACACGCCACACAGACACGCACACGCACACAGACACGTAAACACACACACGGACACGTAAACACACAGGCACGTAAACACACACACACGACACACAGACACGTACCCACACAGACGCACGCACAAACAGACACGTACAGACACGAGCACACAAACACGCACTCTGACACACACATGTACACACATAATTATAGATACACAGACTTGCACACGCGACTATACAAAAAACAAAAGTTTATACCCTAGCTCCCTTTCATCACACAACCCACACACACACACACACACACACACACACACACACACACACACACACACACACACACACACACACACACACACACACACACACACACACACACACACACACAGCAAGATGCTAAGCCCCCCCCCACCCATGAACCAGTGGATAGCACATCAAAGGCAGCCTGATTACATTTCGCCATGGGGACGAAAGGCAACGATTCTTTCACCACCTCGCAAAAATGACTCTTTCCCCAACTCTAGGGTGTGTGTCTGTGTCTGTGTGTGTGTGTGTGTGTGTGTGTGTGTGTGTGTGTGTGTGTGTGTGTGTGTGTGTGTGTGTGTGTGTGTGTGTGGACATTGACAAACATATTGTGTGTTTGAACGGAAATTGATAAACATATTGTGTGTGTGTGTGTGAGCTGCCAGTGATAAACATATTGTGTGTGTGTGTGTGTGTGTGTGTGTGTGTGTGTGTGTGTGTGTGTGTGTGTGTGTGTGTGTGTGTGTGTGTGTGTGTGTGTGTGTGTGTGTGTGTGTGTGTGTGTGAGCTGACGGTGATAAACATACTGTGTGAGTGTGTGAGCTGCCCGTGATAAACATACTGTGTGTGTGTGTTTTTCCCAGGATCTGCTTGACCACTCGTGTACGTCTGGCAGTGGCTCCGGCCTCCCGTTTCTGGTGCAGAGGACGGTCGCTCGGCAGATCACCCTGAACGAGTGTGTGGGTGAGTGTGGCTCTATCCTCAGTCCCTCGTTCTCCCTCGCTGACGGGGCTTTTATTGTGAAGACACGTTTCCCAGTGCTTTTTGGGTCGACCGCCTGTTGCCAACTAGTCCGCTGGGCAAAGAATCATTTAAAGCATGATTCACTCCCTCACTAACAGGGTTTTTATTGTGAAGAGACGATTCCCCTTGCTTTTTTGTTGGACCACCTGTTGCCAACTAGTCTGCTGGGCTTTAGAACCATTTAAAAGCGTGATGCACTCCCTAGTCTCGCAGACCATCATGTGAGCTACAAGGACAGCTCGTCTAGCTCATGTGACAAAAAAGAAATCGCACTGTTGATTCACATTTGGTTAAAAAACAAGGCTAAAAATATCTTTTATGATCCAACGTGTTCCAATAAATTCAGCCCTTAGTAGCTGAGTGGTTGAAAACAACATGGATATCATGCAATTCATACTGTGGTAAGTGACAAATTCATCTGGATATTGCCTTTAAGTATCCATGGCGACCACACCTTGTTAAATCTATTAGAAATAAGCACAGTTTTACCAAAACGTCAGCTGTTTGCTAATGAAATGAATGCCTAATCAAGTCACAGAACTGTCATTTTAAACTCATTGTTGTTGTACACGAAAAGTTTGATTATGAATTGAACCTAAGGATGTTACATTCACTAACGGTTACAACAGCTAACGGTTACAACAGCTAACGGCAACGCTCGCTAATTAGAACGTTCACTAGCGGTGATGCCCGCTCACGCTAACCTTTGCTCATGCTTGTGGTGTGTTTCCCGGCCGCAGGTAAAGGGCGCTACGGCGAGGTGTGGCGTGGCCAGTGGCAGGGCGAGAGCGTGGCCGTGAAGATCTTCTCCTCCAGAGACGAGAAGTCCTGGTTCAGGGAGACGGAGATCTACAACACAGTGCTGCTACGGCACGAGAACATCCTGGGTATGGAGACGCGTGTGTGCGTGCGTCGGTGTCTGTGTCTGTGTCTGTGTCTGTGTGTCTGTCTTTCTTTGCATGTGTGTGCTTTGATGCACGAGAGATGAGTCAACCTAAGTCATTAAAAAAAAGCTGTTTGGAAACATTAAACTATTCATTGCACATGATTGAACCTTTTTCAAGCCCTTTGAGACGTTGTGATGAAGGGCTGCACAAACACAATTGACTCGGCTTGACTTCATAAATAATGACATCCCCTCGCTGCGATACCATTTTCAAAGGGCCTCTACTTTACCACCATGTGTGAGGCAAATTAGTCATTACCGCGGTCTGTATCGACAGAGCTACTCCTGTTGGTACAGTCCGAGGGCTGATCCATTTTAAAGGGGTGATATCATGACACCAGGTGTGAGTGTGATCAGCCATTACAAGCCGTTTGAAAGTATGCTTTCCCTGTCCCCTCTACAGGCCGTGTACTGTACACCTATATATGTGCTTGATAGATCAGTCCACCAGCCCACCCCATGGACTGTGACAAATGTTGCTTATCTATCCGTCGGTAGCCATCAGTGTAATGGCTAATCACACAACCACTGGTGGCATGATATCACTCCTTTCGAACCGTGAACGACGTCCAATCACAACCCGGTGACGATAAACCAGAGCGCCTTTAGAGTTGAACCTGATCTTCGTCGTCGAGACTCACGCCCCATCCTCCTCCTCCTCCTCCTCCTCCTCCTCCTCCTCAGGCTTCATCGCGTCGGACATGACGTCCAGGAACTCGAGCACCCAGCTGTGGCTCATCACCCACTACCACGAGATGGGCTCGCTGTACGACTACCTGCAGCTCAGCACGCTGGACGCCGGCGGGTGCCTGCGGATGGCGCTGTCCATCGCCAGCGGCCTGGCCCACCTCCACGTGGAGATCTTCGGCACGCAGGGCAAGTCGGCCATCGCCCACCGCGACCTGAAGAGCAAGAACATCCTGGTGAACAAGACGGGGCAGTGCTGCATCGCCGACCTCGGTGAGTGTCCAGAACGGACTGCGGTTTACACAGCGCTCTACACAGCGCGTTGAAAGCGCTTTACAATGTCGCCCCACATTCACCCATTCACGCACACATTCACACGCCGACGGCGGCGTCTCCCACGCGAGGCGACAGCAGTCATGTGTCTCGCGGGGGGGACATCTCGACGCTCGGCTAGGAGGTTGCTGAGGGGATCAAACTAGCAAACCTTCCGGTCACCAGCCCTACCCTCTCTACCTCCTGAGCCACATGCCGCCATAATACTTCCTTTGTATGCAGGAAAAAAACGGCTGTTAACAAGGAGAAATGTGCCAAGGGCCAAACCGTTGTTTGTGACAAACAAAAAAACGAAAACAAGAGCACAAAATAGAGCATATGAAAATAACTCACGAAATATAAAATTGAGGCTGTGACTCTCACAATGGATATTGTTATTATCATCATGGCAAATGGACCGTGATAAAGGTCTAATTGTTGATGCCGCGGGCGCTGTTTCCCTGGGCTGTTCTTGGCCCCGTTTTTATGTTTCTCCACTTGTTCATTCTAACGTTTAAGTCAGATGTTCCTGTGTCAGGTTGGGGGGTGGGGGTGGGGGGGTGGGGGGTTGGTGCAGTCAGACTCGTTGAGAAACTGCCAGCCGGTCTGTTGTTCATCAATGTCGTCGTCTCTGTTATTAGGGAGAGTAGCAGTGTTGCCGCTTCGCTAACTAAAAACACATTAAGAGCCACTTCAGCCCGCTGCCGTCGGACTGCCAATGTTCTTTGTGCTGTTGATAAATACTCCAATCCAGCATCCGGATCTAACCTGGGCAGGGGAGGGGTTGAGCACTTTAATTGCTCTCTCTCTCTCTCTCTCTCTCTCTCTCTCTCTCTCTCTCTCTCTCTCTCTCTCTCTCTCTCTCTCTCTCTCTCTCTCTCTCTCTCTCTCTCTCTCTCTCTCTCTCTCTCTCTCTCTCTCTCTCTCTCTCTCTCTCTCTCTCTCTCTCTCTCTTCTCTCTCTCTCTCTCTCTCTCTCTCTCTCTCTCTCTCTCTCTCTCTCTCTCTCTCTCTCTCTCTCTCTCTCTGGAGGGAAATCAAGGTTATTGTTGTTTTGTTCGGCACAGGGAGATTGGTTGGGGTGGGCGATGGGGGGTTGGTTGGTCGTTCAGGGCCAAACCCAGCTGCTTATTTTTCCTTCAGACAGAATTTTAAAAGCATCCTCCCCTCAAACCTTTTGCTCTGGTTAATGTCTTGGAGGACCTAGCGGTTACTACATAGACCTTTTTCGTTGGTGCACCACGCAAATCAAGGTTTGACCGAAAATCCTCCTTTCCAACTTTTGAGTCAAAAGAAAATACTAAGAAAATACCCCTCTCCCCCCCCCCCCCCCCACCAGGCCTGGCGGTGATGCACTTCCAGGACACCAACGAGCTGGACGTGGGCAACAACCCCAAGGTGGGCACCAAGCGCTACATGGCCCCCGAGGTGCTGGACGACTCGGTGCAGACGGACTGCTTCGAGTCCTACAAGCGTGTGGACATCTGGGCCTTGGGCCTGGTGCTGTGGGAGGTCGCCCGACGCACCGTCAGCAACGGTCAGTGGGTCGCACACGACGCACGCACCCCGCAATACGTTATATCACCGTCGGGCTCACAGACACAGTATCTCACTCTGTTCTTCTGCTGTTTTGAACGATCGTCTCAATGGTCACACAGGACAGACTGGAAGGGATTAGTCTTTGGTCATCACTGTCCTTACAAACGATGTTTGAGGGTTATAATGTTTTATTTCACCCAGTCAAACTCCTTTTATTTGTGAGGCCATCAATTTATTTGGGTGGAAATTAAAGCTCACTTAAAAAAAGGGCAACATGCGGTACGTAGAAAGATTGGAGGCTTGAGGCGTAGGGGGGTTGAGTTAACAGCATTACCAGTTTCATTGAATGCATCAATGGGCCGATCGATAAGGAGAGACTCTGTGAATGACGTGGCCTTGACTGTCCAATCACACACCGTCCTTTGATCACGTGACTCACATTTCTTAACGGCACAAACAAAGTGTCTTAATCTAGACGCTGCCCTGCTGATAAGCACGCCCGTCCCGCGCCCGTCCCTTAATGGTGATGTCAGCAGCAGATTGGTTGTACTTCCTCACCTCAGCTCAGTGTTTGAGCTTATCATTAGCTTACAGTCAGGCAAAAAAAAAGGGTTTAATTTGATTGAACGGATGAATAAAAGTTGACTTTGAAGTAGACCTTATCAGCAGTCATCATGTTACTATATATCATGGCATATTCCCCCAAGGAGAGCTCAAAGGTGTGTTGTTGTTGTTCTGGCTTCCTCCACCTCCAGGCATCGTGGAAGAATACAAGCCTCCTTTCCACGACGTGGTGCCCAGCGACCCCAGCTTCGACGACATGAAGAAAGTGGTGTGTGTGGACCAACAGAGGCCAAACATCCCCAACAGATGGTTCTCAGACCCTGTGAGTCCAGATGTACATTTGTATTCAAGCAGGTCTAGCGTTGTGGTGTAAGGACGGATGGGTAGCGAAGACATTGTGTTTTAGTGAAGCAGTAAAGAAGTCATTCACCTCGGGTCCCCCAAGCAATGACTTTGTAAACATTTTATACTTAAAGTGACCAATGTAATGACTTAATGATTCGTTTTGTCATAAGGTTAGCCTCATAGCATAATGCCCCGGGTCATATTTTAAGGTTCATCTTGTATTTAGCTTCAAAAATGCCAAATAGATGACATAGGCAGATAGTGATTATGGAATGTAAATAAAAAGCACTCTGACTGGCTTAGGATATCGCCTACGAGGCACAGGGAACCAGCAGCGTTACGAGAGTACAGTTAGGTATCACAATATGGCCAAAATATGAATATGACTACGGCAATAACTAGGCTAACGAAAATTAAGATGTAAAAGCTAAAGTCACAGAGGGAAGGAACTAGTGGGGTGGTGAAAAAGCAGGTAGTAAGTGGCTTCATCGTGATCTAACTGTGTCTCCCCAGACCTTATCGTCCATGGCTAAGCTCATGAAGGAGTGCTGGTACCAGAACCCTTCGGCCAGGCTGACGGCCCTGCGCATCAAAAAGACTCTTACAAAGATCGACAACTCGCTGGACAAAATCAAAACGGACATCTGAGGGGTCCCAGATGGGGGGGGAGGAGAGAGGCCCCCTCGGGCCTGCATCGAGACGTCCAGATCTGGGAGCTGGTCGCATCCGAGACCGGAGGATCCAGCCCGGTGCCCTTATAGTGGCACACTGTATTTATTTTGTAAAGGAAACACACACTCGACAAGAAGGGGGACATTTTGGAATCCAAAAGATGGCTTCCAGGGGCTTCTCCGAGACCGCCGTTGCATCTTGGGAGATCAGACCGCGTGAGCTGTAATCATAGAAGAGACATTGACGCTTCACTGCTGGTGTAAAGTATTCACGGAAGAAGAAGAGGAAGAAGGAGGAGTACGAGACACTGCTGCCCGGGATTTGGAGTGTTCTAGTTTCAGTTTAGAACAACAGAACTTCTTTAACGCGTTATTCGTTTTGAAGCACAAATTGGAAGATGTAGTAATTAGCAATACCTCTTTATTTCTGTCATTGCAATGGTACGTCTTGGCATAATTTATTCGCAATGGGGAGTTCTATTTTTTTTGTTCTTCTAATGGAAAGTGCTCAACATGCCAGATCAGAAGTGGTAGTCTGTAACTCTGGTTACTCTCTCGGTTTAGCTTAAGGAATTCACTGATCCTGTAACATTAGTTACCAGAGGTCATAACGAATCATTACAAGAGGTTCTCAACCCAAATGTACCGGAACGTCCCGGAAACTCGGCCCTACATTTTGACATTAATACCTTCTCTACATATTCAGTGTTTTCTTTAATTTTTTATCAGGCTTCAAAGAGAAGAATGCTAAAAGAACAAATACGATGTAAGCTAGATGATGCTGGGATTCATTCCCCCAGGAGCAGTACAAGTCTGTGATGCTGTGTCTTAATGCGTGCATTGTTGTCTTAATGCGTGCATTGTTGTCTTAATGCGTGCATTGTTGTCTTAATGCGTGCATTGTCGGAGTCATTGAAGTCAAGCGTCAGCCTTTTTTTTTTTTATTTCTTTAATATTTTATATCAAATAGTGATTTCTATTAATTAAATAGAAAAATTGTAATCAATGATTGGTCTCTTTTGTCTTGATGCTCTTTACAAGAACAGCCAACAGCTGTGTCTCTATCCAACTCTACTGGTATGAGCCTACTGCTTAGTAGTACTGACAATTCTCACCTTCAAACAAAACACCACACACATATAAACACTGTACTACATACTGTCATCCTAATATAAACACTATACTGCACACCGTCATCCAAATATATACACCTGTACTAATTTCTCCAAAATATATACACACTGTACCACTGTCAACATAATACATACAAACTACTGAATAGTGTCACTATACTTTTGTCAGCCAGTCTGTTTTTTTTTTTTTATATCGGACTAGGTCGCATTCACATTGTCAACAGAAAGGCTAAAATATCTCAGCTGATCTGGATGAAACCTTGAGGTCTGTCGAATGTAGTGGCGCTAAACCTGGCTTTAAATAAAATACCAACTTGTTTGATCAATTAAATACAGTGAATTCCATGAACACACATGGGAAACGGTCACCGTCACAGACACTTGATGAGTAAATTGGCTTGTAAAAACAAAAATCAATTGTATCCTCCAATGTTTACCTTTGAACTGCTATTCTAGGCGCAGTCCCTCCCAGTTGTTTGCTATTGAATTGGGTATTACCGCTCTGAGTTAAGTCCTTGAAGGGATCCCGGACTCAAAGTGCTCTCTTCACACAGAACCACGGCTCTGATGGGCGACGCAGACGTTGGGGTTGTTTTGCGTTCAATTCAATTCATGGTTGCACTTCATCACGATAATGTCTTTATTAGAAAATAGATTCATCGCAGATGCTTGGCCAGAGATGAGCCACTGCAGACTAGATATTAGACCCGTAGTTAGAGCTATGATTGACGCCTGCATATGTCCTATGATCCTACTCAGTGAAAAGGTGGCATGTATCAAGTCCTGTTAGATAGATTGACAAGTGGTCTTCAAGTGGTCTTCATGGTAGGCCAATGACGGCCTACAGTAGGCAACTGAAGACGTTTGTGGACAGGAATTTGACTATTTTATACTTTCAATCTGGAATTATCACTTTTTTTATGATCTGCAAATATTATAAAATATATATTTGTACAAACAATGCAGGATTTTGATGACATTGCGATATATATATATATATATATATATATATATATATATATATATATATATATATATATATATATATATATATATTATATATATATATAATATATTTAAAGATGTTGTTCAAACAAATGCATGCAAAAGGTTAAATATTTGCATGCAATAACCCAGATCGAAAGTGACACCCCCCCTCCTGTAATTGCACTTTCAGGTTGGATGAGTTCAGCTACGCAGGGAATGTCTGCAGATAATTAGAGATAAGGAGACAAACTCACAGAGCACTGAGATATTGGAGCCTGGCTGGTGTTTCGCTCACTGTTCTGGAGGGCGCTCAGGGCGCTCGCTTGAGGGTCATCAGTGGCTCACACACACACACACACACACACACACACACACACACACACACACACACACACACACACACACACACACACACACACACACACACACACACACACACACACACCGACTGACCATTTCGCATTGGGAAACAGGTAAACGTTTTTAAGGCCACCTGCAGGGGCAAGGAACCAACAGAGACAGATGGCGCGTTTCGTTTAATCAGCTCATTTGTTGGGACCATTACCGGAGGAGAATAAACCGGAGGGATGCACTAAAGACACGAGGAGAAGCCTCACACGCAGCCCTCCTTACTTCAAGCACGGGGGGGGTTGGGGGGGCTGGACACTCTGTGCCCACTCTCCTCCAGTCAGGGAGTCACTCCCAGCGTGTGTTTATCAGTGGGGTGTAGAGCGCAGTAATCCTCGTACTCCTGTCAACAGAGGCGGAGCGATTCTTTTATTGCGTATTCACTTTTCGCTCTTTGCTTATCGAGTGGGCGCCTGTGTGTGTGTGCCTGTTGAGAGGGAGCAATGCCCGGGGCGCGTCGTGGTCGAAGTGCGCCAACTCAAAAAGTGGGATGAATTCTGGTGGAATAGCAGTTTAAACAGAGTCCAGCAGCGGCAGCGGCGGCGGCGGCGGCAGCAGCAAGGCGACCAGATGCGACCGCGGCGATGAATCGTCTGCGGACCCTGAGCGTCGAGGTGGCGCTTATTTTCCTGTCCGTCGCTCAGCTCAGCCAAGGTACTGCAACCCACCTGGACGGTCTGTGCAACACGTTCCGCTCCGCAGGGTTTGTTCTCTGGACTGCTTTATCTTTTATTTTTTTATGGTTGTCTTTAATGCTTTGGATGATAACGACGTGCAGTCGAAATATTTTTTTAATTGCCTTTTTTTTAATTATTATTCATTGTTATAATGCCATGTGACCCATAGCCTACATTGGTGCTTGGATTGGAGTGTGTCATGTCAGATTGTAGCCCTACTACTACTTAAAGCACATGAGTTTAAGAAGTCTGAGCAATCATTTTCATTATTAGTAGGAATATTATTGTGATGGAGAAATTGACATTAAATGGGTGCTTATGGGTGCTTCACCAATTGGTAGGCAACCGCTAGAACTCATGCGCTCAACACACTGAAACCTTGGCAATAATAAAATACAGTGTATAGGCCTATAACATCCAGGGAAAACAACAAGCTGTTTTTCCAGTGTAAGCCATCCAGGGGTTGGAAAGCCTAACCCCTGGACGGCGGTCCTCTGTGATTGGAACAGCTGGGTGATTCTGCACCCTAAATAAACAGTAGTGTCTATAAATACGACCAGCACATGGAACAGATGTCAGGACGGAGTGAGTAACCTGGGTGATCCACGGGTCAAGGGACCTGGTTGCCAAGTAGTGGTGTGTTTTTATGGAACGACATCAGTAGGTTACTTATCTGGATTTTATCGGTTAACCACAAGGAACATAAGATTGTTAAGTCTGAGGTTGGACCGGTTATCCACTACTCCTTGTGTTCATTTTCCTGTTCTTTATGTTTGACATAGGCCTACGCCAATTATACTTCGTTAATTATCAAACTCAACATGAACTAGGATTTGCATACCTGCAACAGTATTCTCACGGTGCCCTTGGCGTTATGAACTCACTCTGTAGTTATTTGTGTGGTCTAATATTTGCCGATTCTTCCTAAGTAAGCAAGGGCTGCTAACAGGCGCCTTCTTATACACCGCCGACACCAGTATCCTCTATCACCGTCCTCCGCAGTCAGTCGCACCTGATGGATCTGCAGACCTCGTTCCCAGGGAAACACGCTCGAAACTGGCGGTTGAGTGATCAAACATAGAGGGGCAAGTAAAACACCTGCTGATCCTGTGCCTCTCACTCTTTCCAGAGCCAGTGTCACAGCTCCTGCTCCCACATTTTGTAATATTCATAGTAAAAAAAAAAGTTCAGGTGCATGAGAAAAATATTTGCACTGTTGCGCTGTTAAGATCAGCATATTTGATTGATAGTTGTATTTCTATTGTCAAATTTATATTTTTTTATATAATGCCATATATTTTATATTATGCAATCGTTTAAAGTGTGACTATGGGTGTTAGAAAAGCTACTATTATAAAGCACTTAGGCTTTACAAGTATAGATTTGTTTCTTTTAGAGTTAAAAACACTAAATGTTTATGAAACAAAGCCTTCACTGGTTGGTCAGGTGCAAGGGACACAGAAATATGAAGGACATTTTTTTTGATGTTTAGTAGAGATCATTCAATCTAGAATACCTTATAGGCCTACATAAGTATTATATTTGCATTTTATAGGCCTACTTTTTATTCACGTAGTCTATACTCTCAATTATAAATCCATTGTTAGTGTGCACCTTAGACTTACTTGACGTTTTTAACTATTATGTATTCAAACATGTGACTATGAAACTAAAATCAAGATTTCCTATTGAAAATGATATGCAGGGAACCCATTATCGTCATGATCAAGACATTGAACTAATGGAGGCCCCGATTTGTAATCAGCCTCCAAGTGGAATAACCAGCAGTAACCCCACTAAACATTGGAGGATATAAACTCCATTCCCATGCGTTTTTCTGTGAGAACCTGGCTGTGACCGGTCCCAGGACAGCACATCAGCCACCCAGAAGAGCAGCAGGTTATCCGGGTGTTAGATTAAGAGGCATTACAGTCCCTCCAGGAGCAGATTCCGTTTTACATAACCACCCCCCCCCCCCCCCCTCCCCCGCGATGTTCCCTCGGCGTATACCCCGCGTCTGCTTGCGTCGTATTGCGTATCCTCGCGTCGTGTTGCGTCTCCTTGCGTCGTATTACGTCTCAACGAGCGTTGCCAGATTGGGCCAGATTGGTCGGGGAAATCTGGCTCAATCTGGCAACACTGTTTCTCAGCCCAGCGGAGTAACGCGGGGCTGAGCTGCTGTTGCCAAGGCGTTTCTCACTCTCCTGTGAAAGCAATGTGAAAAACGCATATTTTTCCAAATATGCGTCGCTGTTTCTTTTGAGATGGTGCCTGTTTTTTATCATAACAACAGGGACGATCCTAAAAGACACAGAGGGTGGTTATACTGGTTTAGTCAGCCTAGGATTTGAAACAGGTTGCATGTTGTGGAAAGGACTGCTGGTGGAAAATAAAGGCGTTGCATTTAATCATTTAGTTCCATTTAGTCATTTATTTCTATTTAGTCATTTATTTACATTATGTAGTTTTAGATAATTTGGCCCTTGTATATTTTTCTTGATCCTATGTTTAAAGACTGAAAGGGGGAATACTGTAAGGATGAATAATATAAAAAGATTTGTTATAATAATAATGATCTATTTTGTGGGTCGAAAGTAGCTCCACAGGTGACAGACTGAAACCTCATGACACCTTCGTCCAAATCGGCTTCCAACTAGCGAGGCTGCGAGGACACAATCTGCGATCGAAAAAACATATAGCGAACACGGAGAGTTCGCTGATTGTTCCATCGTTCCTTCCTCCAGCCCTCAGGTGCGTGTGCCACCTGTGCACGAACCACACGTGCGAGACGGAGCCGTCCGGGGCATGCTGGAACTCAGTGACGCTGGTCAACGGCAAGGAGGAGCGGGTCAAGTCATGCCTGACACCGGCCCAGTACAGCGGGCAGATGTTCTGCCAAGGCTCCCGCAACCTGTCCAAGAGGCACTGCTGCTTTACCGACTTCTGTAACAACGTGACGCTGCACCTGTACTCAGGTACGGGCCGGAGCAGTGACGTGGCATGTTGTGATGGGGGCGGGGAGGGCGTGATTTTGTGTTATTTACATTTATTCAGTCATTAAGCAGACGAATGGGAGCTGAAGTGACGCCAAGGACACAATCTCTTTTCTCTCCTCTCTCTACTCTCTTCTAATTCCTCTCTCTTCTCCCTCCTTCCTCCCTCTCCCGTCTCTACCTCTTGCCCCTCTATTTTCTCCCTTTTCTCTCTCTCTCCTCTCACGTCTCTCTCTGCCCCCTCCTCTCTCTCCTCTCTCTCTGCCCCCTCTTCTCTCTCTCCTCTCTCTCTCCTCTCTCTCTCTCTCTGCCCCCTCCTCTCTCTCTCTCTCTCCCTCTCTCTCTTCTCCTCTCTCTCTCCTCTCTCCTCCTCTCTCTCCTCTCTCTCTCTCTCTCTCTCTCTCTCTCTCTCTCTCTCTCTCTCTCTCTCCTCTCTCTCTCTCTCTCTCTCTCTCTCTCTCTCTCTCTCTCTCTCTCTCTCTCTCTCTCTCTTCTCTCTCTCTCTTCTCTCTCTCTCTTCTCTCTCTCTCTCTCTCTCTCTCTCTCTCTCTCTCTCTCTCTCTCTCTCTCTCTCTCTCTCTCTCTCTCTCTCTCTCTCTCTCTCTCTCTCTCTCTCTCTCTCACTCCCTCTCTCACTCTTCATTCCGTTCTTTCACACGTGCGCTTCCCTGGCAGACTGGACGGTATCCTCTGCCAGACTCACGGAGCCCGGTTCCGCCAGACCTGTGTTGTCGTGTTCTGCTGGTGGTGGTACCAGGGGAACCATCACTCTCCATGGTTTATAAATACCTTGTCTACGCTGTGGGCCTGAGTCTGACTAGAGGGTCCTGCGATATACATATCGTAAAGCCTCATAACATAATTACCCAAGATGTATTCAAAGGTTCATCTTGTATTTAGCATAATGCCTTTAGGCAGGAAGTGATTATGGAATGTAAAAAGAAAAACTGCTTTTGAACATCCTCAAACTAAACAAGTGTCCCATCACAGCAGATCACCCTGGCCTGGTCCTCTGATGAATCATGCCTTGGTTATGACTAAAACCTTTCCTTTCTGGTTCCCATAGCCAAACAAAAGGTTTATTACAACCCTATGTTTGTCGGCTGTGCTTTTCCGAGCGCGATGAAAACAACAGACTGGAAACAGTCATTTCCTTTGAGAGGCAGCTTGTGTACGATGTTCCAGTGTGTGTTCTTGTGCTGCCGTGGCTGTAAAGGGCTGCACAAGAACACGCTGACTCACAGTGACTTGAGTGTATTTACGAGACTCAAAGGTATTCATTGTGTCAGCAGAGATGGGACTGCAGTGCACGGTTGGCACATCGGGCTTCTTCCCTGGTTGCCCTGGCAACCACATTGATTGTGGGCCATGCTGATATGCAGGTGTTTCCTAGTTGCCGTCGGTGCCAATGAAAGGATAGGGATCAATAAAACCGAAAAAGTAATCCGATCGTGATGAGTACCAGTGTGATTCCCTTTGGACTCTGGACTGGACGGGAGCCGGGATGCTGGGAGGATATATGGATGCTTTATCTGGGGTCAGGACAACAGACAGCAGAATCAATCCGTCCCCTGCTCTAATATTGACCACTGTGCTCCGTACCCTGTACCCTCTCTGATTAGCTTTATGGTAGCACTACGCTTGTTCAAATCGTCCTTGTCTCTCTATGGCACTTCTCTCTGCACATCTGTGGAGCAACATTGACTTTGCCCAGATGTAAAATGCAGATGTAAAATGCATACAGTACGTGCAATACAAGTGCTGTTTAACGGTGCCGCGTTTTGCTTTGTCAGAAATTCTACGGGAGTATAACAGGGAGAATAACAGGGAGACATGCTGTATGTGAGTGTACGTGATACAAGTATTGATACGATATTGTATTTGTTTAGTCCAGAGGAATCGTGTGGGCCATCTGCAGATTTTTGATCAAAAGCCATTTAGCCAACGACAGAGAGTGCAAGAAAATATAGAAAGCTGATTTAATATGAAAAAATAAATCATCATTATATCCAAATAATAATCATTAGTGATACTGTTAAACTCATATGCCAAGTCCCTTTTGGTGTAGTTGATAGGTAGGAGAGAGAGAGAGAGAGGAGAGAGAGAGAAAGCGACAAGGACAGGTTTTAAATGTCAGAATAATAACGGAGACGATTAATACTTTTAGTCATGAATAGCTTATCCCATCTCTCCTCAAAACTGCCACTGAATAAAAACATTAAAACACAAGCATAAAACCTGATGATAGAGGAAACGTTGTGGGGACTTGGGATGTGATCTCTCATGCGGTGGTGAGTGCTTAGAAATGGTGAATAAGGACTTTATTTATTTTTCAAGGACAGAGAGTCAGCAGGCTACAGGAATGAAAGCAACAACTGCTCTTAAGTTCTAGTTTTTGTCCCTCTGCAAGAAGGTTTTACAGGGTTATGCAACATTTGAAATACCTCAATTTTGTCTTCACTTTCTCGCAATATGTTTCAGGTATTCAAAAAATGCTATAATCACATAATAAACAATCGGCTTGTGCATAGCAAAACTAGAATCATTACCTAATTACCTCTAAGTTGTATTAAGAATCACATACACGTTTGATTCCATGGCGTTTGTGTTACAAACTAAGTCCTACGCAGGGCTGCTATCCATAAGCAATAACATGCAGTCATGACCTAACAGAAAGGAAGCCTATATCCTGTTATCCATCGCTGCACCTATAGAACGCTCATTAAAGCGATGAGGCACATTGGCGTGGGCCTGTGTTGTGTATGACTGTCCGGCCGGCCTTCGGCTCACCCCCACAGTCACCAGGCCCGGCGCGGAAAGAGAAGATGTTACTAAAGATAGTTTGTCCCAAATCCTGCAAGAGGATCATTTATTTTGACTACGCGGCCTGAGAGGTTTAATCCCAAAGTAGAGCCAGCCAGAGTGCAGAGAGCTTGTTTGTATTCTGCTCGTCGTGGCTTTGTGAGTGTTGACGGCCCTTGAAGGAGGCCATTTCATCGGTGCGATTTTACATGCAGAATTATTATTCTTCCTCTTCCACAGCCTCCTCATTTGAGCACTGATCGGAAGACCACTAGAGGGTACTAGCATCATTGTGTGAACACAAGATTGATGCTTGACATTGGTACGGAAACAAGCAACACACATGTGAGGGTAAAGTGGACAAATCAGACCGCGCACATTCTGCATCTATGAATGCATGAAAATGCTGATAGGCAAGGCAAGGCCAATTTATTAATGTAGGCCTTTTCATACACAAGGCAGGCTCAAAGTGCTTCACATATACCTTGTCATACAATAAAATAAAATAATAGATAAGTAAAAGAAAAATAGTAAATGCAAAAGTAGTAAGGTAAAGAAATTAGTCAAAATAGATCAGCAATTTAAAAAGTGCAGTGTATTTAAGATCAGATCAACAGTCTCTCTGGTACCCATGTCGGGACTTCAACCCGACCTAAAGGAACTTGATCCTCTGTGTGACTTCAACATGGATTCCAGGACTCTAACCCAGACAGAACTCGGGTGTCTCAAACCCCTGTTGATAGGCCGTTGAGTTTTGAGACTCTTATTGTCTGTGGCATACTCGCTGTTACCGAAACCCCTCTCTTAGCGGTCAGAATCCTGACAAACCCCGTGCACTTCTTGTTCACCCCGCTTGTCCTTGTGAAATGTGCGCCATCTTTGTTGACGAGAATTACAGTCACCTGCGTTCCCCCCCTGTGGACAGTTTTGTCTCTTTTTTTCTGTACGCTGACTCTACTCCCGGTCAAATCCTTGGTCCTACTCTTATGTACAGTTATACATGCTATATAGTATATAGCATGTATAAGTTATACATGCTATATAGTATATAGCATGTATAACTGTCCATAACAGTACATAACAGTGTATAACAGTATATACCAGTACATACCAGTACATAAAAGTATATAACAGTATATAGCAGTACCCAACAGTATATAACACTATATAACATTATATAGCATGTACAGTAACAGTATATACCAGTATATATCAGTACATACCAGTACATACCAGTACATACCAGTTCATACCAGTATATACCAGTTCCCAGCATGCTGACGCTGTCCCTCTCCCCGGTCGCGGTGGTCAGAGAGGCCGTCGGCGGAGCGGGGCTGGGCCGGGCTGGAGCTGGCCCTGGTGGTGGTGGTGGTGCCCTGCTGCCTGCTGTGCGTAGCCGGCCTGCTGGTGGTGCTGGCGCTCCAGAGCCATCGCTGCTCCTACCGGAGGGCCAACAAGCAGGACCCCGAGGAGCCGCTGGAGGACCTGGTCATGTCCCCCGACAAGTGTCTGAAGGAGCTCATCTACGACATGAGCACCTCGGGGTCCGGCTCCGGTAAGGTGAACCGAGTTTATAGGTGGAACGAGTCGACAGGTGAACCGAGTCGACAGGTGAACCGCTAGTCGTGTCATATTGGACCAGTGACTGGGAGGCAGAGATAAGATACGATAAAGACAACACAACACGACACAAGCTAAGTAATAAAAATAGCTAAGAACAATTAAAAAGTAATAAGATTACCTCAAATAACAAAGAGAAACTAAATCAGGCAACAGCATGATAAGCTCCGCCTAACTCGCCACAAAACAAGAAAAAACAAGGAGAGGAAACCCTCAAGATTAAATAAGATCGTACAACATAATAATACATTCAGCTTATATAGCTCTTTTCTTAATCCTCAAAGTCGCTGAACAGAGTGAATACAGAATCAAATCATTGAATATTAATGCATATAAGTAAAAACATAAAATAGGATAAAAATTGGTATATAAAAATCTGAAGTGGCTATATAAGACTAGGAATAGTTAAAAGGAGGGAGGCGAGAGAGGGGAAGGACTTTATGTGTTGTAAGCGATCTTTAAAAGGTAAAAGACCCGGCCTACGTTTTCAACCCTGGTCCCACCGTCCGTCCCTCCCCACCGTCCGTCCCTCCCCGCTGTCCCCCAGGGCTGCCGTTGCTGGTCCAGCGGACCATCGCAAGGACCATCGTGCTGCAGGAGTGTGTGGGGAAGGGCCGCTTCGGCGAGGTGTGGCGGGGGAAGTGGCGCGGCGAGGACGTGGCGGTGAAGATCTTCTCGTCGCGGGAGGAGCGCTCCTGGTTCAGGGAGGCCGAGATCTACCAGACCATCATGCTGCGGCACGAGAACATCCTGGGCTTCATCGCCGCCGACAACAAGGGTGAGGGGACCGTATGAGGGCGTCGGGGAAGTAACCCGACCTTCAGCGTCGGGTCAAGTCTTTCAGCGAATGCTTTTGGTCCAAACAAGTTTTTGCAGCTATAGGGCCTAACTTATGTATATGGATAAGGTTTATGTCGGTAAGGTAGGGCTTATCCCTTAAGCCCTACCTTAGCGACTTAGACCTCTTACCTTAATCATATACATAAGTAAGGGCATATCGCTGCCAAACACATTTGGAAATTGCTCAGGGATGAACACGCTTGTATGCCTGTATTGTTGTTTTTTTATATACTAGTGGACCTAATATACGAGGTATTAAGCAATTTGGTTTAGTACACCGGGCATAGCCTTTGTATTTCACATTATAACTCAATGTCTCTATTTTCACGATATTTGAAATTATTGAATGGTCGTTTTTTATTCAATGACGTAACATTTAGTGTTTTCTTAGTTTTGCCGTGTCAGTAAGTATTCGGCCTCCACCAGGCATTCCTCCAGCCTTTGTCGTCCTCTGTGTGTCCAGACAACGGGTCGTGGACCCAGCTGTGGCTGGTGTCGGAGTACCACGAGCACGGCTCCCTCTTCGACTACCTGAACCGCTACACGGTGTCCGTGGAGGCCATGGTGCTGCTGGCCTCCTCCCTGGCCAGCGGCCTCGCCCACCTCCACATGGAGATCATCGGCACGCAGGGTGGGTCTCTAGCGTAGGTCTCCAACGTAGGTCTCCAATGTTCCACCTAGAGTATACTAATACTGGAGGGTTTTAATACTGGAGTGTGCTTAATACTGGAGGATAATAATACTGAAGTATACTAACACTATAGTCTGCTAATACTGAGTGTTATAATACTGGCGTGTTATAATACTGGCGTGTGCTTAATACTCATGGGGTTTACTAATACTGGAGGGTGTTAAATACCGGAGTGTGCTTAATACTCTAGTAAACGAGTACTTTAACCGTAGTATACTACTGAGGTTTACTCCTATGCTGAAAACTGCCTTCCTAGTTTTCGTTGAGGCGGAGGGATGCCTCTTCTGTGTTGAAGGGAAGTACAGGTGAACTTGTCTTGACTTGAGGCCGTGCTCCGTGCTTGGAGGGTGATGATGAGCTAGCAGCCACTCATCGTGTTCAGGGAGGAGGGCTAATGCGGAGGATTATGCCGGCGCGGAAATTAGTCCTCCCTTCTAAAAAATAACGCTGCCGTTCTTTTTCAAATCTCCCTAAAATCTCTTACCTTTTTTTATATTCAATACCAGATACCACGCACAGCAGGGGGTAAAGAGTTTCAGGGTTGGCTCCTAATCTTAAAGGTGGAACGCAGGTCTGTTGTATGAGCGCTCGTAATTGATGTAGAATGAAGGCCCTTTATCACAGAGCTGTAGCTAGTGCAACAGGACTGCTGAAGGGATTACATATGAACCGACTTCAAATGTTATTAAGATACGTCAATATATATACATTACATTACACTACTACTTAATGTATATACCTGTAGCAAATATGTAAAGGCATTATACTACTATATCATATCTAAATATACATAATTATACTACTATATGCCATCAAAATATGTGTACATTATTCCACTATATAATTTATAAATAAACATACATTAAACCGCAATATAATATGTAAATATACACACATTATACAACGATATAATGTGTAAATGTACACACATTATACAACGATATAATGTGTAAATGTACGCACATTATATGACTATATAGTGTATAATATACATACATTATACTAATCGGTAAATAAACATAATATGCATACATTATACAACATTATAATGTATAAATCTACGTGTTGGACCTGCAGGGAAGCCGGCCATCGCCCACCGGGACATCAAGTCCAAGAACGTCCTGGTGAAGAAGAGCGGCACGGCCGCCATCGCCGACCTGGGCCTGGCCGTGAAGCACGACTCCAGCGCCAACACCGTCCACATCCCTGCCAACCACCGCGTCGGCACCAAGAGGTGGGTGGAGCAGTACACTGAGGCAGGAGGATGTGGGTGGAGCAGTACACTGAGGCAGGAGGGTGTGGGTGGAGCAGTACACTGACGCAGGAGGGTGTGGGTGGAGCAGTACACTGAGGCAGGAGGGTGTGGGTGGAGCAGTACACTGAGGCAGGAGGGTGTGGGTGGAGCAGTACACTGAGGCAGGAGGGTGTGGGTGGAGCAGTAGGGTCTAAGTGGTGCAGTAGGGTCTAAGTGGTGCAGTAGGGTCTAAGTGGTGCAGTAGGGTCTAAGTGGTGCAGTAGGGTCTAAGTGATGCAGTAGGTTCTAAGTGGTGCAGTAGGGTCTAAGTGATGCAGTAGGTTCTAAGTGGTGCAGTAGGGCCTAAGTGGTGCAGTAGGGTCTAAGTGGTGCAGTAGGGTCTAAGTGGTGCAGTAGGGTCTGCAGGTAGGGTCTAAGGGGTGCAGTAGGGTCTAAGGGGTGCAGTAGGGTCTAAGAAGTGCAGTAGGGTCTAAGCGGTGCAGTAGGTCTAGTCCATTGGTTCTCAAAGTGCGGCCCGCGGGACAATGGCGGCCCGCAGAAACATTCCTGGCGGCCCGCAATGACATATGATGTAAGTAAAAAAAAATAAACAAAATGATTTAATTATTAATTTATTTTTTTAATTATTATATCAATATTAATTTAAACAAAAAAAAATAACCATAAAGAAAAAAGTCGACTCTCTCTAGCTTTCAATTAAATCCTGTGTTAGTTTTAATCCGACTGTACGTTACTTTGAAAGGATGAACCTCAGTTTCGTGATTTAGACCTCACCGCCAGAGGTCCACGGCGCAATGTTTTTTTTCACCACTTGGATGCTGACGGCGTTTCCCGCCTATTTTTTTTCCCTTTGGCGGCCCACAGTCAAATTTTGGATTCCTAAATCGGCCCTCAGCTGTCAAAACTTTGAGAACCCCTGGTCTAGTCGGCGCAGTAGGTCTAGGTGAAGCAGTGCACTGACGCAGTAGGTCTAGGGGGCGCAGTACAGTACCTTATGTGGATTGGGCGTTTGACTCCTTGCTGAAAGATCGTGGGTGTGATACCCGGGGTCCTCAGGCTTCGTGTAGGAACCCTTGAGCAAAAGGCCCTAGCCCAACCCTGTTCATCAATGACCTGATTGAATTAGACTGCTAAGGACCAAATCATCATACAATATTCAGTATTTACCTCATTAGCATTTATTCTTTAGCAGTTAATGCTTCAAACTGCATTTCTTTCCTATTACGCCCACCGCAATTCAATCTCCGCCGGTTGAATAAACCATAATATACAGCGACAAAAACCAAGTTTATTAAGCTTGGTTTTTGAGACCTTTCAAGATTTCTCTCCCAGCACTCCTTTCATGCATTTAATCCTTTTGTTGAAACTGCCCTACCCTTGCTAGTCCTATTCATGCAGTTCTGCGAGCGCTTTCTTCACACCTTCTTCATGAGCATGTGTATCGGGCTGAGATGCCTTTCAAGGTTGATGTTGTTTGTTGTCGAGCAATGTCGAGCAACGCCGCGCGGATGAGACATGCAGGCTCCGAGCGGGATTCTCGTCTCTCTGCAGAGTCTTTGTATTGTTCTGGAAGCTGAGCTGCCGTTCTGACAGCTCAGCAAACACTGACTCAGCACGCTGAGCTCGCGATTACCGCCAGGCGTGAGTCAGCACCTTGTAACCACAGCGACAAACGTTTTGTTTGTTATTAAAATATGAGTCTATTTCCTAATTGACGCCCTCGAGCCCCAAGCACGGAACATATTCAAAGCCATGTCGGCACATAGCTGAAGTGTGACTTGAGCACTAGAAGAAGCGAATCAAAAGGACAAAAAAGTTTAAAGGTCAAAATAGGATACATAAAACAAGGATTTTTGGCCTACCCAGGGAGCCACAGGTGAGAGGCTAAATATCCTCAGGTTGACCCCTGACCTCTGGGCTACACTGAAAACGACCCGGTCAGTAAAGGGAAACAAACGCTGGCATAGAGTGTTTACCAGCTGGATGAATTCACTTCTCCTATTCCCACTGTCCTGTTGATGGAACACCGTTACCCAGAATGCAACTACTCACGTTCACCTATGCTAGTATCAACAGGGACTTTTTATAGCTCAGCCTATGCTTTTTTGTATTTACATAGTAATGACACTGTGGCGGACAGATGCACCAGAATGTTTTGGCTTGCGAAAAATAAACCAAGAGGGTCGCCTAGGAAGAGGGTTAATAGACTGAAGTTCATAAATTGAAGCCTCCTGTGATAGCAATCGGTTTATCAGCTGCTCTTTCTTACTGCCTCAGAATATAAACCGTTTTAGCATGGAGTATTGCCAACTTGTACATGAACATAGGACAACAGTTTAATAATCCCTTGTTGTGTTAACCTACTAATTGTTAGTGCTTGGCACTTGATTCTATGAATATCTTAAGTGTACCTACAGCGATATATTGTTGTTTCTCTTCTTCTGGTGAATGCACTTATTGTTAGTCGCTTTTGGATAAAGGCATCTGCTAAATGCCCTAAATGTAAATGTTCATTTGGTGTGATGAAAGATGGTTGTGAATACATACATTGGGTATTTATTGATGAATTATGCTTAGAATATTTTAAGACCATTCTGACATACTGTATGTCTTTCATTGTGTGACATAAACCATGACATTTCTTCTTTTAATGTGACTGTTACCTGTTTTTGTCATGTTGTCGCCGTCACTAATTTGGACACATTTATTTTGTCCAGGAAACTCCAAAATGAATAATAGAATTAGTTTTAATATGGGTCAAACTAACTACTGTTATATAAAATAAACTAAATGTTTGTGATTAAATGTCGAGGTGACCGTGAAGAAGAGCATGGCCACTTCTCAACCACTCAGAGATTGATCCATGGAACAATCTGGAAGGTCACCACATTTGGTTGCTTTTTAATGGGAAAAAATATTGTGGTTGTCACACTTGAACACACTGGAGTGGAAATAACCATGGCTACTAATAATAAAAAAGTAATTTATTTTTTTCAAAATTACTTTTTTTTTGCTGTTCAGTTTCTCATTCATCCTACTTGACTACTATATATATATATATATATATATATATATATATATATATATATTATATATATATATATATTATATATATATATATATTATATATATATATATATATATATATATATATATATATATATATATATATATATATATATATATATATTGGTATTGCTATCCTCACAGCAGCTCATGATAAACAAGTGCAGATGGAAGTGTTTTTTAAAAGCATCCCTGTGTACGACAGGAGTGACATTAGAACTCCAATAATGCTTCCTCGCCTGCTCTCCCTTCAGCCGCGTGTGAGAACCGGTGATTACTCTGGACTTAGGAGAGCGTTTCTATTTGCGGGAGTAGAGCACCGTTCATCTCCCAGCCTAATATTTACTCACTATCCTTCAGTTATGAGCCGGGAGTGACAGTTGAACAGTAGAAGGCTTTAAGACCAAGCCGGAGACAGTTTGTTAAAACATAGTTATCAGAATGACAATGGTTTGGATGTATTAAATATCTATCCATCTGTCCGTCCGTCTGTCCGTCTGTCCGTCTGTCCGTCTGTCCGTCTGTCCGTCTGTCTGTCTGTCTGTCCGTCCGTCCGTCCGTCCGTCCGTCCGTCCGTCCGTCCGTCCGTCCGTCCGTCCGTCCGTCCGTCCGTCCGTCCGTCCGTCCGTCCGTCCGTCCGTCCGTCCGTCCGTCCGTCC
Source organism: Melanogrammus aeglefinus (assembly GCA_900291075.1). Classification (NCBI taxonomy): domain Eukaryota; kingdom Metazoa; phylum Chordata; class Actinopteri; order Gadiformes; family Gadidae; genus Melanogrammus; species Melanogrammus aeglefinus. Next base: position 58,610 of record OLKM01001662.1, read on the forward strand.
GTCCGTCCGTCCGTCCGTCCGTCCGTCCGTCGATGGTATGTGTCTTCTGATCAGATGTGGATGTCTCATCATGACATGTTCTCTTGTGCAGCATTGATTGTGTATCAGAGTGTTGTATCAGCTGGTCTTTACATTATTTTTCAATAAGCATAAATGTGTTGCGCATGGACGCTCTGTCTGTCCTGATGAAGCCTCACCGAGCTCCTCCGCCCCAGGTACATGTCCCCAGAGCTCCTGGACGACTCCATCAACATGGACAGCTTTGAGTCCTTTAAGAGGGCGGACATCTACTCCCTGGGCCTCGTCTTCTGGGAACTGGCTCGCAGATGTTCTGCCCAGGGTACCTGGAAACACACACACACACACACACACACACACACACACACACACACACACACACACACACACACACACACACACACACACACACACACACACACACACACACACACACACACACACACACACACACACACACACACACACACACACATGCATGCACACACTTTGAACACAAACACTTTGAACACACACACTTTGAACACACACACACACGCACTTCGAACACAAACACTTTGAACACACACACTTTGAACACACACACACACGCACTTTGAACACAAACACTTTGAACACACACACTTTGAACACACACACACACGCACTTTGAACACAAACACTTTGAACACACACTTAGAACACACACACACGCACGCATGCACACACGTAGAACACACACAGACACGTTCAGATACACACATACTTAGAACAACACACACACACACACACACACAAACAGTAGAACAAGGACACACACAAAGCACACATAAACAAACACCTCTGGTTATATAAGCCTCTCCCGTCAATCGATGTTAAAGACATCATCCTACGTGAGTTAGGCAATGGCAGTGACACACAGTCCCCATGTCACCGCTCTGACGCCGTTGTCCCATTGTTATTCACTATCCCTGTCCCCTGTAATGAAAGTAATACATCATGCACCATTGGAAGCACACCGGGGACCTCACGTTTCTCCCTCTCTCCTAGGGCTGAACGAAGACTTCCAGCTGCCTTACTACGACCTGGTGCCTACAGACCCGTCTGTGGAGGACATGAGGAGGGTGGTCTGTGAGCAGAAGCTCCGCCCCAGCATCCCCAACCAATGGCAGAGCTGTGAGGTGAGCAGGGAGGACCTCAGAGAGTCCCTGTGCTTCTAGCTAGCTGTTAGCTCTTGACCTAGCCCGTCTTCAGTCTAAGGTTATAGACTGCTTAGTGCTTGACTTAGCCCGTCTTCAGTCTAAGGTTATAGACTGCTTAGTGCTTGACTTAGCCCGTCTTCAGTCTAAGGTTATAGACTGCTTAGTGCTTGACTTAGCCCGTCTTCAGTCTAAGGTTATAGACTGCTTAGTGCTTGACTTAGCCCGTCTTCAGTCTTAGGTTATAATAATATAACTTTATTTCACAGACTCCAAGTCCAACAATTGACACAAACAAGAAAACATAGACAAACAATATAGACAGCACACATTCTGTCCACACCCAAACTAAAAACAGTACAGTTGTTTAGACCAGTATTTCCAAAACATGTAATTGTATTTCGTGTCACTCTTGAGTTGGGTCAGTCATAGACATTATAATTCCATTTTTTGATCGATACAGTCTGCAGATAAATTTATAAATAAAATTTCTTAACAAAGCATTGAATGTGGGGACATTACTGGACACAAACAAATGGCTGGCACTTTCCCACCGTGGATATTTTAGCAAGATACGAAGGGCGTCATTATACGCCATTATACGTCATTATAGACGACTTAGCTCTTGACTTAGCCCGTCTTCAGTCTGATGTTATAGACGACTTAGTCCGTCTTCAGTCTTAGGTTATAGACTACTTAGCTCTTGACTTAGCCCGTCTTCAGTCTGATGTTATAGACGACTTATTGCTTGACTTAGCCCGTCTTCAGTCTTAGGTTATAGACGACTTAGCTCTTGACTTAGCCCGTCTTCAGTCTTAGGTTATAGACGACTTAGCTCTTGACTTAGCCCGTCTTCAGTCTTAGGTTATAGACGACTTAGCTCTTGACTTAGTCCGTCTTCAGTCTTATGTTTACACAACTTAGAAATGGACTTGGATAAAGCAACAGAAGTCTGTGTCTTTTTCCTATTGTATTTGTATTATTTGTGGCACCGTTGAGTGTTTGTTGCTAAACTGTTAAGGGTCAGGTAAGGTTGGGGGTTCACTAATGAATCTAACAGATGAGGATGAAGAAGAGAACTCTACGGGGGCCCCCCCTGGGCGGGGTTGGAGTTAGAAGACACAACGATGCATTGAGGCTTGGTAGAGACGCTGAAGACTTTTAAGTACAGAGGAAGAGGGAGAGGGAGTGGCTCAGGGGCGATTTAAAGCTGTTTCCTGTGCTGTTGAAGATGAAACGCTCATAGGTAGCTTGGCTGGGTGTCTACTGCGTGTGAGCCCCACATGTGAGTGCTACTGGTTCACAAACCCAGTCCCATTGTACCCATCTGAATGTGATTGAATTTTAAAAGTTGATGATCAAATGGCGATCAATCAGCGGTCCATCAATCGGCAGACGAGCCCTTAATCAACACCTAGCCGGTAGTACGTGGCTCACAGATGACTCATTTTTCTAACTTTTAAACTATTTCTCTTATTATGGGATGTTCTGTCTCTGAAACACGGCGACAACTCCACTCGTCACCGGAACAGGATCCATTATCGGCAGGTGCTTTGAGTGCAGAACCCCTTTTAACTAATGTAACCGAGCCCGGGCCAAGCATTAGCTGGGGTGACGTTGTTTCTTCCTGGGCGGATGTGAGTGCTGCTCGCAGGACGGAGCCGAATGGAGCCAGACGTAGCGCTCCACCTGCAGACTAGTGTTTTGTAGGTCATTAACACATCACGGATATTTTTACCATCGGAGGTGGCAAACTTATATATTTATACATATATACGTCTACTGAGATGTTTTGAGATAGCTAGGTCAGATCAGTCCTGTAGCTAGGGCGCCTGGACTCCCGGTTTCCGGAAGGTTCTGGGTTCCAACCCCCAATGTCCGTGATCTACCCATCGGCCTCCTCTGAGCAAGACACCCCCCCCATTCCCCCTACGGCTCCTTCGGGGGCCACAGAGGAAGACATGAATCGCTGCGTAGGATCTACTGGGGGACAGGGTGGTGCAGTGGGGAGGGCCGTTGCGATTCCAAGCCAGAAGGTACTGGGTTCGATGCCCAATGTCCACAGCCAACTTCTACTCCTACTCGAGCAAGATGCCCTGACGCCCACCTGCTCTTTATTGACTTGATTTTCAAATTTTGCGGTGAGTCGCTTTGCATCGGAGCATCTTTAAGAAATGGCCCCAAAAACGATTGACAAAGTTATAGATATTTACATGGATGAAATGTGTTTGCCTGTATACACACACGAGTGTACGGTATCTCAGAGGAGAGTGAGTGATAATGTGACGAGGTGTTCTCCTTCCACAGGCCCTGCGCGTGATGGGGAAACTGATGAGGGAGTGTTGCTACGGCAACGCGGCCGCGCGACTCACCGCGCTGCGGGTCAAGAAGACCATCTCTCAGGTGACCGTACTCAAGGACGTCAAAGATTAGACTTCACCCCCCCCCCCCCCCCCCCCGCCCACTACGCCCTGCTGCTCCCTCCCTCGCCCCCTCGCTGACCTCCGCCCTCGCCGCTGACGCCGACTGGAGTGGCTGGAGAGGGGTTACCCTCGTCTGACTCTCTCTCTCCTTCGCCGGGGCGCCCCCTGCAGTTCAAGAGCACACATCACAGGCGCACCATGTGTTCATGTTTGTTTGTCGACGCCAAAGGGGGTTGCTCAGGGGGTCACGGGCAGGCCGTGTCACCCGGGTAACGGCGGTGAACCGAGACCGACCCCTGGTGAGCACAGGCGAGCTCCGTCAGGGAGCCGTCTCGAGAGGCTTATCGTAGACGAGGTGTGTTCTAGATGTTCTACTACCTCACCCGCGTTCAAGTGCCCTGAAGCTTTAGGTTGCACGTTGGAAGCTGCTTCTGTGCCATAAATGCTAGTACACGCATTGCATCGTTCTAAGGGAGTGTGAGGAGGAGGGATACCTGTGTCTGTGCTTCTCAGTCACACGACCGCAGTGTAGGAGGAATCTGAGGATTCATGGATTGGGCCACTCCCGGTTCATGTTCTTCGGATAAAAATGTTCTTGAAAAAAAGTTTACTTTGACGTATGTATCGGGAATACAACCTTTTGTCTAAGGAGGAGTACCTTGAGTGTTTGTTTTAAGGATCTATTTAAAGCTCAGCTCCTAAAACGTCCCGCTTCTAAAGAATATTGTAGATTTAAAGCCTTTTGTTTATGAACGTTCAGCACTTTAATTACTGACCATGGAATGCTTTGTGTTGTATATTGAATGTATACATGTCTTTTTGTACTTTGTATGCTGATAGCTTTTATTTATTCATGTTGATGAAAAAAAATCGGTTCTCAGTAAATATTCTGGTATCTATACCAACCCAGACTCAAGTTAATAACCTTAAAGTGAATTATTAACGTTGACGATTATGTATTTGAATTGGTTGTTGGTGGAAATATGATGACATTATTTTTATATGGAGTCTCAAATTGTTTCACGTTGTCATATTGGATGTATTTACTTGGAGAAGCGACTTTCTATCCGTTTTAGCGAAGACGACGAAGATGTCTCAGGCCGTGAAAGGAAACTATTTCAAGGTCGCGCCTATACATGTTTGTGTGCATTCAAACATGATTTTCTTGAATTGTGAGCTTCTTTGTGGATGTTAACCGTCACCGCACACGTGAATTTCTACATTGAGTTTCCTGTATTGATCCCCAGTTTCTAAACTGCATTCCAGTTCATTTAAACTGTGGAGGACACTTGATAGTTTTCATAACCAACACACCTGTCAAACAAGTTGGTAATTTACATTCTCGTCATATTCAATGTTTACTTTGTTTGTATTTGTAAAGCAAATAGCCTGCTTTTTATGTCATATACACATTCAGTTCTCTTAATGTTCATGTCAACGGTTTGATCTTATTATGACTTCTATCGTGTGAGGAACGAATGTCTCCAATATGAACCGATAGTTACGTATTGTAACGATAGATTCTATGAGTACAGGCGCAGCCTTAAAAGGCGAAGCCTATACGACGCAGAACTGTATGTCTAATGTGTAGCTCAAAGATAGTTTTTATAATTACAGATCTTGAAAATCCAGAATGAAAAGTATGACTGTACACTGTACCAGTGTACCAGATATTCACTTGACTAACCAGTCCTGTTCATTTCTCAAGTTTTAATGAGGCCTTCAACTCATTGGATAGTCCCAGTCATTTGAAACTGTTACAGCAGCCAGCACATGCCTGTAATGAATGGACATGCTACGTATGTGAAGTGCACACCCACGCCTAGCTTAGCATAGCATAGCATAGCATAGCATTAGCTCTTCTCTCGAATGTGTTCTCATCAAGGCACAGGTGACCACTAATTGTACACATGAAATGTTTGTTAAATATGTTGAAGTCATTCCAAAGATAAAACTATGAGTATGTGCAACGTCTGGCTCCAACTCATCATGGGATGTATGTTATATATCTATATATATTATATATATATATTTATAAACATTTTGCTGTTTTGTGTCTTCTTATCAGATGCGGATCTCGTTATGACATGTTCTCTTGTGCAGTATTTATTGTATATAAGAGTGTGTTATATCAGTTGGTCAATAAATTATTTTTTTCAATAAGCGTACATGTATTGGCCAGTGCCGATTGTTGCTGCACCAGATTAAAATAGATGCTCCTTTAAAATCGTACAGCATTGTAAATAACTGTATAATATATATATATATATATATATATATATATATATATATATATATATATATATTATATATATATATATATATATATATATATATATATATATATAATATATATATATATATATTATGGAGGAGATACATTGAAGAGGTGGTTTTGAATTCAGCATTTGAGTGTTTTTGTGATACATGCTTTGCTTATCAGTTGGGTGAGTTTATGAATCAGAATAGACAGCAGAACAGCTGTCACCAAAGCTGTCTTATCACTACACTAATGAGTCAGCTAAATATATGGCGGTCTCGCTTGAAGGGATTTGACTTCCCCCTCTGAGACGTCATTCACAGGAAATTTGCCAGCTTCAGTCAAACCTGATGATAAAAACTCTTGCCACAAGCTGTACGAAACTGCCCGCATTCAACTGATTAAAAACAAGAAAGTCCGTCCCATCAAGTTTTTCTTTTTATCTTTTGTGTAAGACGTCAAAGGAGGCCCATATTTTAACACATTTCCGCACTTTCAGTCTCACTTCTCAGTCGCAGAAGATGCATATCTTTGTGTGTGTGTGTGTGTGTGTGTGTGTGTGTCGTGTGTGTGTGTGTGTGTGTGTGTGTGTGTGTGTGTGTGTGTGTGTGTGTGTGTGTGTGTGTGTGTGTGTGTGTGTGTGTGTGTGTGTGTGTGTGTGTGTGTGTGTGTGTACCCACAATCCTCAAATAAGTAAGTCAAGAAATGTGAACAAAAACAAGGTTTTGTCCCTTTTTTACTTAAATATTTATTTCTTATTAGAACCAAGTTACATTCGTCTGCGGTGTGTAAGCCCGCTACACTTTGGTTCAATGTCTTTTAACCCCACTTTTAGCCAGTTCCTCCCCTATGTTGTTCTCTCCTCCCTGCCCACATGGCCCGGCTTCCTGTCCGGCTGAGAGCTCTTCCCTTTGATCCGACCTGTCTGATACCTTGGAGCCAGTGACCCGTGGTGTCTGTTTAGAGACAGTTACACCGGCTCCTGAGGGTCCCTGACAAGACGAATCGCCCTGCCTGCTGGTGCAAAAAGAGGCTCAGGGGTCCAAACCTGAGGCCAGGGGTGTGTGTGTGTTTGGTGAGGGGTGTGTGGGCTGTGTGTTTGGTGAGGGATGTGTGTGTGTGTGTGTGTGTGTGTGTGTGTGTGTGTGTGTGTGTGTGTGTGTGTGTGTGTGTGTGTGTGTGTGTGTGTGTGTGTGTGTGTGTGTGTGTGTGTGTGTGTGTGTGTGTGTGTGTTTGTTGTGGAATGTGGGGGTCTGGGGGGTACCATTGAAGCAGAGAAAGGGCTGCAGAGTTCGGTGTTGAACTCCCCCACAAAGGTGACGGTTCCTCTTTGCATCGCTGCTTTCTGGCACCTCCATAAAACCGATTTGCAAAGAAAGAGGGGATTTTATTTGAAAAAAGGGTGTGAAAAGAAAGACAAGAATAAAGTCCTTTTTCTATTCACAGCCGAGAGGCTTTTGACAAGAAGTGTGTGGGGGGGGGGGGGAGAAGAGATGAGAGAAAATAAAGTAAAAAAAAGGGAAAATAAGAATGCATGTGTGCTGTGCCGAGGTACCGCTAACCCCACAGAAGTCACATGACCTGGATTTCCGCTCCGCTACTCTTAAAGCTGCAGCCAACCGAGGGGTAACTCTAGAGCAGAGCAGACAGGTCAGGAAGCAGGGACCTTATGGTTCTCTGAGCACAGTGATAACGAGCCATCTAGTCTAACCATGCAGACCACCACTAACCTCAACCTCGGCCCGGCCCAGCAGGACAGCTGCGTGCTGGACAACCACCCGAGGAAGAAGGGCCATCTGTGGAGCTGGCGCTCCGGAAAGGGGAGCGTCGACGAGACGCAGCCCGAGGCCGGTACACTGCCACGGGGTTGGAGGCAGGTGAGAGACCAGCACATACAGCGACCTCACACAGTGCCATCGACATAAAACACAACTTGCACACTCAACAGTATACAGAGTGTCCACAGTGCAAGACAGAGGCATGGATGCTCCAAGGCTTTTGTGTAAGCAAAAAAAGTGTTTTGCAAATGTAAAGTTGTTTGTGACTGTGAAAAAGTGATTGCATTTTTTTTTGCCTTTGCAGAAAAAACAAAACTCGTTGGTATATTACGCCGACCCTTTCAGGTAGATGTTTGTTTACGTTGCGGTTACGCTCTGAAAAACTCATCTTTGGAACAGATTCATAGTCTTCTGAGAAAATGCATTTCATTGCATTCTTTCTGTTTTTCAAAGGACAATGTACACATTGGAGAAGCAAGACAACGAATCATTTGGATTTGAAATTCAGGTTAGTGGATCAAGATTTGATCTTATATATTCATGGCCAAAATGCTTAAATATATCATACAACTTGGTACATAGAATCACATAATATTCTTAGTTTATTTTCCATTGATATATATTTTTGAATACTTTTTGCAATTTCGTTTGAACTTTTATTTTATGTCTTCCTTCCAAAAACATACTAAGAACAATTCTCAACATGAAAATGCGATCCTGGCCTAGTTAATGTAGTGCAAATGTTTGCAGGACTTTACTCCGATTATAGCAGTCCATATGTCATGCATTTCTCTTTTGTGTTAGACCTACGGGCTGCAGCCCAGCCACACATCCACGGTAGAGATGTGCACTTTTATTTGCATGGTGCACAAGAACAGTATTGCAGACTGCGCTGGGCTGACCACAGGTGAGCATGCACAAACACACACACACACCGACCCACACACACACACACACGCAAACACACACACAAACACCGACACACACACACACACACACACACACACACACACACACACACACACACACACACACCGACCCACACACACACCAACACACATGCACACACCAACACACACACCCAGACACACAGGTACAAACATATCGACATGCACTCACAAACACACACGCACACACACACACACACACACGCACACACACACACACACACACACACACACACACACACACACACACACACACACACACACACACACACACACACACACACACACACACACACACACACACACACACACACACACATGTACTCACACACACAAACACACATACACACTTATATACACACACACCAACACGCCCCCACCCCACACACCCATACGCACACACCCACCAACACACACACACACACCATCAAAATTGCACGCAAACTCACACACACACACACACAACAACACATGTGCACAAGCACATTGGCTCACCTCAATTCCCCTCCCTTTTGTACTTCCATACAAGTGCACACACACATGCAACCTTCCCCACCTATCTAAACACCCACTGTTTTCACAAACATATCTACACGCAAGTCTGGAACTCATGCTTCTCTTGTGAAGTCATTGATATTCTGATATTATGGGTATATCATAGATATATTATGATCTCACAGACTGAATATCTCCTCTGGGGATCAACAGTTCTCTTCTATCGAGACGCTTTAATGCATACGTCTTTGTGTTTTCTCTGCAAATGGACAATGACACTTTATCTTATAGTACGGTATCCTATTTGGGTTAAAACAACACTCAGTATGATATTGTGCTACAATACAAAGGCTTTTACATACAAGCGCCACACAATATATTTTTGTTTGCTGACAAACAGATGTTCACACAAACCCATGTTCACACAAACACAAGTCAAAAAAACACAAGTTCATAGAAAAAAATGTTCACACAAACACATGTCAAAAACACACAAGTTCACACAAACACATGTTCACACAATTAGGAGATGTTCTCGCTGTAGGCTGGCGTGTGTTGGGGTTAGGTGATGTTAAGATGTTATGCTCACGGTAGGCGGTTGTGTGTTGGGGTTAGGTGATGTTATCCTCGCTGTGAACGGGTGGAGCATCGACGGATCGCCTCATCAACAGGTAGTGGACGCCGTGCGGCAATCCACCAACATACTGAAGTGAGTAACACACAAGCACACGCACACACACACAAACACATACACACACACACACACACACACACACACACACACACACACACACACAACACACACACACACACACACACACACACACACACACACACACACACACACAAACACACACACACAAGCACACGCACACACACAAGCATGCGCTCACACACACACACACACACACACACACACACACACACACACACACACACACACACACACACACACACACACACACACACACATCACACTGAGATCCTGAGTCAGAACTGCCTTGTGTCGAAGATGATTGATTATTATCAGTTGAAGGAGGAAGGACACAAAGGGTTAACTTTTATGCTTTGTGTGTGTGTGTGTGTGTGTGTGTGTGTGTGTGTGTGTGTGTGTGTGTGTGTGTGTGTGTGTGTGTGTGTGTGTGTGTGTGTGTGTGTGTGTGTGGTTCCCAGGATAGAGACGACGTTTGGTACCATCATGAAGAGGATTGAGCTGGAGAAGAAAAGGAACTTAATGAAGGTGTGCTTCAAGTCTACCTAGTACCTGTTAACTTGTTGCACACACACACACACACACACACACACACACACACACACACACACACACACACACACACACACACACACACACACACACACACACACACACACACACACACACACACACAACCACACACACTGCTTTACATGCCCACATACACATGCAAACACACACACCAAAATTTGTAATCTACTTTTATCATTCATTTCATGTCTATTCCACGATTAGTGATTTATTATAATAACAATATGTGTTCTTTAATTTCAGAAAACACTACGAGAGAAATGGGAGGAGCTACAGACGCTTGTGCTACAGGAAGCGCGTCTCACGCACGGTGAGCGGGACCTGCCCAGCGTGGCGCACCGCACGGCTTCCGCTTTCGCACTGCAGGGCTCGCTGCTCTACAAGATGTGTTTCTGATGTGAAACTAACGGTTCCCATCAGAGAGAAGCAGTTACCTGTCACTAGTGAGGTGTTTGAGGATGTCGGTGTTGACATGTTATGAGCGACATCCGTTATACCATCAAGAATGGAAAGAATGTAATATTGTTGACACTGAATTATTCTATATACCTTTTTTGCTTTTTTTCCATTATAAGTTACAGTGTAGTGCTCTGGTACCGCCAGAGAGTTCAGGACAGGTCAACGTGTAGACCAAGCCTCTCATTTCCATTAGGGCATTTAGCTGACGCTTTTATCCAAAGCGACTTACATCGGTTAATACACACATTGACGGCAGAGTGAACCATGCAAGGCGACAGCCAGCTCGTCAGGAGCAGTTGGGGTTAAATACCTTGCTCAGGGACACATCAGCTGGTAGGAGCTGGGGATTGAACTAGCAACCTTTCGGTTACAAGACAACTCCTCTACCTCCTGAGCTAACCCGACCCGGCTGAATGTTAGAAAGTGAATGTTTCATTTTTTGGCAGATTCCACAGACAGCACCCCAACTCCCTCCACTGACTCGTTGGTGTCTCCCGACGGCTTCATGGGCGGTGGCGGTGCTGGTGGTCCGCGGGACAGCAGCTACTGGAGCGCGGCGTCGGAGGACGGTGACCAGGCCAGCGTGTTCGGGGACGCCGTATTCTCCCCGAGCCCCGTCAGTGCGCCCGGTGACAGCGACGACTGCTTCTTCTCTCAGGGGTTCGAAGACCGCCAGGAATCCAGGAGGAAGCTCAAGTCTTCCGGGTCCTTCTGTGTCCGTGTTGTGGACCGCACCAGCAGCTCCGGGAGCAGCTCGTCGTCCCCGTCCTACTGGGGCGACGGCAGGGCCTCCAGCGCGTTCGGGACCCTCCCAAGGAAGGGGAGGAAAGGCAGCGTCCGCAGACACCTCCTGAAACTCATACCCGGCTTCAGTCGCTCGCTCGACCAAGACGTCGCGGAGGAACTGGATCCAGACAGACCATGTCGCCTGGACAGGGTCTTCAGTGGTGGACAGTATCAACAGAAAAAAGCAACAAAGTCCTTTTCTTGAGGCAGAAGGAAGCGAAAAGACACTTATTGTGTGTGTGGCTGTGTAGAGGCCTCCATTTCCTTAAGGTTCTTCCTGAAAACAAGTACTTCTGGAGTTCGTCTGAAGGCCATGAAGACTGCAGCGGTCAGTGTTTTGAATGTTAAAAGATGATGAAGGCTTAAGATTTTTAAGACTTTCTGTAAGCATTCAGATTGCATTTGTGGAGTGAGTCACGGTCTGCTTTGCCTTAAATGAGAGGCGTTTGTTATAAAATGATAAGCATTAACTATGAACGCATTAACTTTGACCATACTCTCCTTATACTCAGACGCAGCTTTCAGGGTTATGTTAGTGTATGTCTAATGTATGTTGATCCTCACCTGGGGCAGAACATAGTGAATGTAACCAATGAGCATCAATCAAGCTCTATCTTTTTCTCAAGTATCAATGAAGGTCTCTGAAGGACGAGTGTAGCCTGTAGCCTAAAGGTCAAAATAAAGGTCATCCATCTGGTCTATACATTAGGCTACATGGAAAAAAATGTACTTGCATATCAGCAAATACAAATTTGTAAATATCCTCATGACTTCGTAATGCATTAATGTGTTTGTTGAGCTAAGAAAATGAAACCATTTCATATAATCTGTCTGATGCTTGTACAGGTCTTTGTTATGAAATGACTGTGCAGTGTTTGGGGTATTTGAGTAGGCCTATACTCTTAGACGAGATGGATACTTTCCAGCGTGGGAGACAGTGCATGTAGCCTACCGTGTGATAACTTGAAGCCGACATATTCTAACCATATGAAAGTTCTGAACCGCATGAGTCTCTTCTCATCTGCAGGATGTGGCAGATGTAACGAGGGCAACCTACTTGAGGACCTTAGCAAGCAAAAATATACTGCACATTATCTGTTTGTAACTTTTTTCCATTTTTTCTCTTTTTTAACAAAGAATCGTAATTCGTCTAAATGCGTTCAAACCATAGTGTTTCTAGGTTTTAACCAGCAGATGGCGATGCACACCCGTGATATTTGAACGCACCCTTGTGTTTTTCAGTCAAAAGTGCTTCAAAATAGCTCAGATGCTGAACATGTTTATGGGGGTAAAGCGATTTGCAAAAATGTCTCTTTACATTTTCCTTTTCTTAATAAATAATTAAACAATATGTTCGTCAATAAAAGTACAAACATAAACAAACATTTTAGTACTTTTTAGACAAGAAATTTTCACAAGTTTCTCAACAAGCTGTGTGGTTGTCTGAAACGCTACATAGATTGAAACATGTTAGGCCTTCTAATAACAAGTTAAATTACATAAACATACATTAAGTATGATAACCCTTCTCGATTCAAGGCTTTCATTTTATTCTCCTGAATGACATCCCCCCCCCCCCCTCATCACAAAGAAGACCTTCTTGGCTCATTAGCGTGTGCCAAGTGCATGCTGGGTAAACCCATACGAGAATGTTAATCTTCAGCCGCAGAGAAGGTGGTCACCCAGGAGAGCTTAGAGCAGCAGTACAGTCCCAGTATTTGTGGGGGCCAACCTCAACAAAGGCTCATTATTAGCGCCCACAACAAAGCTCTGTTCTCTCCCCCCAGCTCTGACCACATCGCACACCAGCACCAAAACACAACCAAGATATTTGCACCAGTGAAAAAAAAAAAAAAAAAAAAAAAAAACCGCACTAGGAAGGGTGTTCTGTCGTCACTCTTTGTCTCTTGTTGTGTTGTTGCTTGGACGCCTCCGACCAGCTGTTCTTTATGTGGGTCACAACCCCGAAGCCAATACCCGCCTGCGTGAAGAGAGACCACCACTGAGGACATCGAGGGTACTCGGGCCTGTTTTCGGCTCTTGTTTTGGGTTCCTCCAGCGCACTTCACCCTGAGCGGAGAACAAGCAGGAGGAGCAGGGAGTATGGAGCCTGAGACCAGCCACACCCAGACCCAGAGCGCTGCAGATCTGAGGGCGTCCGAGGTGGAGGTGCTGAGGTCGCACGTGGTGGATATCATCGGAGGGGTGGGCCGCGGGGCCCGTCGGAGCCTGGAGGACCCCGGCAAGGAGCTGCAGGAGGAGGAGGAGGAGGAGGACGACGAAGGAGACGACTCTGTGTTCTACGACGACGGAGTCCCGGCTCCCCGGCCCGGGGAGGCGGAGGCCCGACCTCGACTTTGCGACGCTAGGAAACGCAGAGAGGGGCTGGTCGGGAGCGAGGGGGGAGTGGTGGGGCCTGGGCCTGGAGAGATGGATGCTGTTGCTTCAGCCACGCAGATGGAGAGTCCCCAGGAGACACAACAGGACATGATGAAGAGGAAGCTGGAGGAACATCAAGAACCGCAGCGCAGTCTGGCCACCGGGGACTCGAAGGATCCTGGCGGTGGGTTCACTGAGGACAAACACACACCCAAAGCATGCCCTGGACTCTGCACATCCGTACCAAAAGGTAAGGGTATAGTTCTCGTGTTCTCCTGATTGTGTAATCTCATTGGTTCCGTCTATGTCTAAATAAATGACCTCATCCTGTGAATCACATACTCAATAGGAGATGCAGCGGATGAGGAGGAGAAGGAGGAGGAGGTGGAGGGAGGACATAAGAAGGGGGAGGAGGAGGTTTCATCCCGTCGGCAGCGGAGAGCGGAGCCTGCAGCTGAGCCGGGGCCCGGCGGCAAATCGAAGGAGAGACCGGCCCCCACCACCACCACCACCACCACCACCACCACCACCACCACCACGGCCGCCGCCGCCGCCATCACCATCCCCGAGCCAGCTGGGGAGGAGAACCTCCCGCAGCAGATGTCTTCTGATGAACTCCAGATCCCGGGAGCGAACCGGGAGGAGCCGGACCAGCTTGAGCAGCAGGACCACAACTCCCAGAGTTCCACGGGACGCCTCCAGAAACCCAGTCCTGGATATTCCACCCTGCCGCTCCCTAAGAAATTGAGTCGCAGCGTCAGCGCCAAACAGGCTGCCCCGGACCTTGAGGCCTCCGCCCCCAGATACAACACCCTCTCTTACCGCAAGATTCAGAGAGGCAACACCCGGCAGAAGATCAAGGAGTTTGAGTTCAAGGGAATGAAGCTTTGAGGACATTTTGTAGAAGTTCAGAGTGTCGTTATTATCACCACGGGGGAACACACCTTAAATCAGTCATCTAATCAACATTTAAAACATACTTGGGAATGTGCTATAACATCCTAACCATACTCAAGCCCTAGGACAGTTTGTGCAAATATTACTTAAAGGCGCGTATGTAAAGAGAGAGGGAGCAGAAGGGAACGGAAAGAGAGCAAGAATTCTGACACTAATCCAGAAGAGCCTCCTTCTCTACTGCCCCTTTAAACCTTTAAAGGGGCAGTAGGTAATTCATTCAAACTATCATTTGAGTATAATTTGTAAACAATGACCTAGCCATCCGTCAACCTTTAGTGAGAGAAATGAGCTGCGATAACGTCTGTTGAGTTGACTTCCTTCGTATGAGCCGATTTAGATTTCAGACCGCTCCCCGGCACATTTCTGACCAATCAGGGCATCTCTTCCCTGTTTGAAGCCGAGCGGGAGGGAATTTCATTGGTGGTTTACGTTCAAAATCTTGCCCTCTCTGTTAACAACTCTTCAATCCTATATTCAGCTCCAGCGTTGCAATTACATAGATAGAGAATGAATGAAGCGCATTAAGGAAAAATTGAATCACCTGAAGGTCTCTCTTATTAATAGTTAAGTTCCGACAAAAGGCCTTTCTGCTTATGCAAGGTTCAACTTCACACAGAAGATTAGATCCGATGGAAAGAGGCTATGTAATCTACCAGTGCGCAGCACAAATAAGATGGTAGGTACAACCGATGATAAGGTGGTGTACTTTTGTTCCTTTCAGCCCTGGTTAATATTCTTTGAGCAGCGTAACCCTTAAGCATCAAATAGAACAGATGATCTATACAAATCTGAAATGTACAGGATATGCAAGTACTAATACTAGTGGTTTGGACTGATTGCTCACAAATGGTTAATGATTGATTTTCTCAGCTACTTGGTATTAATCTGTCTATTAATCTCCAGAAGTAATGATCAGTATACACGCCTTGGTCGCTGTATGACACGTGAGGAATAAACAGACATGCACGAACCCTTTAAACCATATTTATTTTTGTTGAAACAAAAGATAACTCCATTGTTGTGTGAGCCGTTAAAAAACACACTTCTGGGTAAAGTCAAACCCAGCATTAGTGTCAAATAGACAGTACCAAAAGAGACAGTTACATAAAAAACAAAAAGTCTCAGCATAATGCACGTAACATGGAGACGCCTCATGGCTTATTTCATTTATTTTACACTCTTTGGTCTTTCTCCTTAAAATCAACCAATTTAAATATACTCCTAAAATAACGCAATTTTCATCTCTCCACGCACGCACGCGCACACACACACACACACACACACACACACACACACACACACACACACACACACACACACACACACACACACACACACACACACACACACACACACAATATGTGCAAAAACACAAGACTAGGTTCTGATCACTCAGGTTTTAATCTTCAGACCCATCATAACAGATCTACATTGAGGTGGATCACCATTGATATAGATCTACGATCGAGGTGGATCACCATTGATATAGATCTACATTGAGGTGGATCACCATTGATATAGATCTACGTTGAGGTGGATCACCATTGACATAGATCTACGTTGAGGTGGAACACCATTGACATAGATCTACGTCGAGGTGGAACACCATTGACATAGATCTACGTCGAGGTGGAACACCATTGATATAGATCTACGTCGAGGTGGAACACCATTGATATAGATCTACGTTGAGGTGGAACACCATTGATATAGATCTACGTTGAGGTGGAAGTTGAGGTGGAACACCATTGACATAGATCTACGTTGAGGTGGATCACCATTTGACATAGATCTACGTTGAGGTGGAATCACCATTGATATAGATCTACGTTGAGGTGGATCGCCATTGATATAGATCTACATTGAGTATGATCACCATGGAGCAGAATAGTGGAGGATCACCCACTCTAGGTTGTCTTAGCGTAATAGTGGGTGAACTGCCACATCTGGCGGGTGTTGCTGGCCTCACAGCGGTTGATCTGGAGGGGCGAGCCCTTGAGGCCGGCCTCCAGGCACACGTCCTGCATGATGGCCTCGGCGATGAGGTGCTGCCCCTTCAGGATGGGAGACGAACACACACATACATAGATTTGAGCCTGATGTTGGTAGACACGAGAATGTGGTTATATCACACACACACACACACACACAGCACACACACAGACACACACACACACACACGACACACACACACGACACACACACACACACACAGACACACACACAGACACACACACAGACACAGACAGACACACAGACACAGACACAGAGACAGACAGACAGACAGACAGAGCCGATTGACTTTAAAAAACTATGCAAGTGGCATCACCCTAACACCCATCTTACCATCGACGAGCCGGCGGCTTTGTAGAACCAGCGTTGCATCGGCTTGGCGGCGTCACACGGTATCAGAGCCACCATGGACTGCTTGTCCTCCTGAACTGAGAGGCAGACATCCTGCTGGTTGAGCAGCCGCAGCCAGGTGTAATTAAAGTTCTGGCTCTGGTATCGCGGGAAACAACGAAAAGGCAGGGGTTAGTCACTCGGTATGCGCAATAGTTGGCTAGAGAGCCACTTGGATCTCTTCACCGCCCTCAAATACCAAACTTTAGAAATGTGGGTTTCGTGTTGGACTGGACCCCATTTGTTTTGGCTTAGGTCCGGTCTTAATTTGACCATATTCGTGCAAAGCTCTTGTCTAGATGGATACTGTTATCTTAGGAAACACTGAACTGCTATGGTACATTTAACTAAAACAGTCATCTATTTTTCAACCTTTGTCCTTAAATATTCTTTCAATTGTTTTGCCAAAGAACTGCACGTTCTTGCGGCTGATTATGACCAAGCCTACAGCTTACGAATGTGGCACAACAGAATACAAGCAGCCAACATATGGGATTGTAAAACACAAAGCATTCACCTTTTCAGTGAGATCACATGTTGCGAATGACAGAACAGTTCCGTGTAGAGCAAGGCACTTTCTTAAACCAAGATTGAACATCTGTAAAGCAAAACAAAGGCCGTCACAGAAGGCAGACGCAGGGACCTGCAGGTTTCACTCCGTCAGTCAGTGAACTGGCTGCCTTTCATCTTTAATGCAGAAACACAACGTTACTGCGGGCGTCTGGAAGAACATTCTGCACCACAGAGAGACAACAATAGCTTTCACAATATCTAGAAATAGAATGCTTTTTATAAAAACAGACATGCCAAGGAAACGACCGCGCCTCAAGCAGAAACAGAAACAAGAGAGCGGGAGGGAGAGAGCTGGAGGGAGAGAAGGGGGAGAAAGATGGAGGGAGAGAGAGCTGGAGGGAGGGAGGGAGGGAGAGAGGGAGAGAGAGAGAGAGAGAGAGAGAGAGAGAGAGAGAGAGAGAGAGAGAGAGAGAGAGAGAGAGAGAGAGAGAGAGAGAGAGAGAGAGAGAGAGAGAGAGAGAGAGAGAGAGAGAGAGAGAGAGAGAGAGAGAGAGAGAGAGAGAGAGAGGGAGAGAGAGAGAGAGAGAGAGAGGGAGAGGGAGAGAGAGAGAGAGGGAGGGAGAGAGAGGAGGAGAGAGGAGGGAGGAGAGAGAGAAGAGAGAGGGGGGAGAGGGGAGAGGCTGGTGGGAGAGAGCTGGAGGGAGAGAGCTGGAGGGAGAGAGAGGGGAGGTGGAGGAGGAGAGCTGGAGGGAGAGAGAGCTGGAGGGAGAGAGAGCTGGAGGGAGAGAGAGCTGGAGGGAGAGAGAGGTAGGGAGGGAGGGAGAGAGAAAGAGAGGGGGAGAGCTGGTGGGAGAGAGCTGGAGGGAGAGAGCTGGAGGGGGAGAGAGCTGGAGGGGGAGAGAGCCAGGGCATCGACCACCAAGTAGGACCTACCAAGCCCTCGGCTTTCACCAGGTGGGACTCGATCTCGGGGTGCACGTTGTCCAGGTACCACTTGAAGCTGGTGCAGTTGAGCCTCTGCCGGAGGGCGACCTGCTCGGTGAGGTCCCCGATGTCCACGGCGCTGCGGTCCAGGAGGTGGTGGAAGCCGTGGCCGTAGAACAGCTCCTTGTACTCGTCCAGCCACACCTCCGCAACGCGCGCCTGGTTCCTCTGGATCGTCTTCTGCCGGTTCTTGGGGAACTTGTACGGGTTCTCGACCCGGAAGACGTGGCCCACCCGAGAGCAGGGGATGATCTCGATCTCGCCCCCGCACATCCAAATCTAGAGGGACGCCAGAGTGCCGGTGAGGTCGAGCAGGGGCTAACCCCATCCGGGTATAAACACATGACTGAGAGACTTACCTTGAAGGAGATTTCCATGTTCTCGCCACCCCACACATCGAGTCCCGGGTCATAAGCTCCAAGCTCGTAGAAGTATGACTTGTCGATAGAGAAAAGCCCGCCAGCCATGACTGGACATCTACCGGATTAAACACATCACATTGCTTCGGTTAAAGGAAAACTAGTTTCCACTTCAAAAGTCATGGACAAGCCTGTTACAGTGGTTCTGAGATACATTCAAATACATTCCCCTGCTGGAAACAAATGGCCAAACGTTTCTCAAGCACCTTTTCTTTGAGGTGAAGCTATTAGTGCTTTATGAAGAAGTCATTCCTGCATTTGGATAAAAAATGGGGGGGGGGTCCGCTTCACAGAACGTCCAGGTTGTAAAGATAGCAAGGAAATGCTACTGTTCAGGTAGGCCAATAGGATTTCCGGAAATTATACGTGGTTTTGAGATTGTCTCAACAGATTATTATTCGTTTAGTGTATGTAGCGGGAAGAGACCAGTTATTTTAGGGACTTTTTCAATGTCTCTATTGTAATAAAAACCTCAATGGTGTAATAGCGAAATGAGGACGGTGCTGCTTTTGAACGCAACACAATGACTTTCCTGTTCTAACACAATATATTTCCTAACCAGTGACTGCTAGAAGAAAGAGGCACCTGAGGGGATCTGAGACGTTGATGTTGTTCTTCTTGATTTGCTCCACTGACAGTGTGTTCCAGGCGAACCCCAGAGGCCATGTGAAAACACCTCTCTGGAAGTTGTCAACCATCACGTAACTGTAAGGAAAAATGGCAGGAACAGCCACGCAGAGATGTTGAACCACGTCGCAGGGTTCAAACGACACATGGCAGATCACACAAGTGCTCAGCGTAGATGTGAGGAGGTACGAACGTGTTATCAGTGTGAACGTGGATGTGAAGGAAGTATGAATGTGCCGCCGAGTCACCTCATATCCGTACTGCTGATGACTTCGATGACGGGGCACACAACCTTCTTCCGGTCCAGGTAAACCCTCTCCAGCAGAGGCTCCAGCCAGCCCACGTTGCACTCCACATGCGAGTCCAGGAACGTGAGAACCTTGCCTTTGAGCAAACAGAAGAAGCGAGTTTGCCACTTTCACTCTTCAGCAGGATATCGACTGTTTACTGACCGTAGGTAGGGCCCAATTTGTTATTGACACAGTCACAGTTCTAAAAGATTTGGAATAGAAGCGTACCTTAAGGCACACGCACGGGGAGAGGTTTGCATCTAGCCCAGAAAGGGCTTTCTGCCTAAGCCCTAAGCCCAGCGGTGGTGTTCGCTAAACCAAACCAAGTAGTGGCGTGGCTTAATAAGGGACACAAACCCCGGTCTCTCGGGTGTAGCTCCTGTTATTGACCTATCCACCACAGCCTCCTCCCTGCATGGACTTTGCCACTCTTTATCGTATATCAACACTCTTCCTGACACCTTTGCGGCTGAAAGCGTTGAAGGCAAACTTGTGTTCTACCTTTAGCGGCGGCAGCTCCTTCCAGCCGAGCCCGGATCAGACCCTGTCTCTCCTTCAAGCGAATGATGCGGACCTTCGGCAGCTTCTTCATGTACTCATCCAGCTGCTTGCCAAGGTAGTCTGAAGAGGAAAGAGAAGAAAAATATGAAAGAATCGTTACATTTAGCAGACGCTTTTATCCAAAGCGACTTACATCGTTTAATACACACATTGACACACTGACGGCAGAGTCAACCATGCAAGGCGACAGCCAGCTCGTCAGGAGCAGTTAGGGTTAAGTGTCTTGCTCAGGGACACATCAACACTCAGCTAGGAGGAGCTGGGGATTGAACTTGCAACCCTAAAGGTTATAAGACAACTGCTCTACCTCCTGAGCTAAGCCGACCCCACGATTGTAAACCCCCACAAAAACACGTAATACAAAAATAACAGGCAAGCTGTTTGCAGAAAGACTATGTGAAATGGCATTGAGATTAAATTTTACATCCGTAATAAAAAAGGTAGAAATAAGTTAAAGTAACAGGTCATTAATACGGAACAAAAATAGAAAAAAAACGTCCAAACTAAAACTCAAGTTGCCCAATTGAAAAGGGAAACATGATATCATGTTTTGTTTGTTCGTTGTAAGCCAAGCCCGCCCATCTTTATAAAGGATGATTCTTGACGGATGTTTGAGTAAGCTGAGAGCGACGATTACCTCGGTTTGATCACCCACACCGGTACAGTCCCTCCAACAAACACCGCCCCAACCCATCACGATACAATCACGCCCACAACTCAGCATATCAAGAATCTATAAACACACGTCTTCAACCCCTGGGGTCAACATAATCAATCGGGTGTTTCCACGTAAAGGCCTGAGGAACCTTTGGTGCTGCAGTCGTCCACCAGGATGACCTCCTCCAGTAGGTGAGCGGGCGAGCGGTTCAGGACGCTGTGGACAGAGCGCAGCAGCGTGGACCACACCTCGTCCACAAAGCAGAAGATGACGCTGGTGGTCGGCAGGTCGTCGTGGACCACGCTGTCGGAGCACCTGAGGAAGAGGAGGAAGAGGGAGGGAGGGAAAGGTCAGAAACCATGACGGCCGTCTCTTTGAGGGGGAGGGGGTGGAAGGCCTTCGTCTTGTGTGGTCACTAACACCACCGCGGTTGGGGATTCGATTCCCACTTGGGTTACCCAACCTACGTCCAGCATTGTAACTAAGACACTTTGGATGAAAGCAACCGACCAATGGCGTGCATGCTATCACAAAGTTATGTTCGGTCAACTCTAATGTTTCTGAAGGTTTGAACCCGAACCTAGGTTCATAAATAAATTAATAAATGACTCACTGCCTACAAAAACGTTATGGCTGAAGTGAGACTGAAAGTTTAATTCATTATCTTTTTTTACCACAATCACAATTTAGCGGGTGGACCTGAGAAGAATGGTCAACAAAAGTCCACCACGGGATCAAATGTCATCCAAGGGGGTCAAGTGAACTTACGTCTTAGGCCTGGTGTCCGGGATGGCTCGATCCAGGGGTATCTGGTCGCTGAGGAACACGTTGAAGTGCCCTTCCGCCCATCTGTTCTTGGACTCGGCTTCCTTATCTCTGGGCACCAGGGCGACCCTCCCATACTGGCCCACTGCTTTGGGGTCTCTGGGAGCACTGGTGACATCTAGGGCGTACACTTTGTGGACTCCTGATTTCCCAGCTAACACTGGCTTAGCCAATGAATCCAAAGCTTGGTTTGGCTTCGGTTCTCCGGCGTCTTTAGTTGCATTTAAGAGCCTTTTGGAAATTATGTTGTCCTGTTTTTTTGTTTTTTTTAAGTCTTGTTTTTTGGCAACGTGGCTATCTTCATTTCCTTGTTTAGCAGACTTATCCTTAACCAGTTTGTTTACTTTGGGGTCCACATGTGCAACACTTCTGTTTCCCATGTGCTGAGACTCCTTCCGTGCGGTAGGTAGCGGAGCATGTTTGTTCTCCTGTACCACAGGTTGAAGTTTAAGCGCTTTTGTCACAACGACAGGACCTGTCACATTGACCAAACTATCCTGAGCCACTTTTCTGCCAACAGAGTCTTTGATGTGCTCAGAAAGGTTCTGCTTGGGCGAGAGTGTGATGAAATCAGGAACAGCTTCTTTACTTCTTTTTAAAACCAAATAGTCTCCATTAACTTTGTTTTTACCTCCTTTCCCCAACTCTTTATGCTGGCGTCTATACGCACCCGCTACTTTATCCAACAACTGGACGTTGTCCTTCCCTTCATAGTCCACCCTCTGCACCGGGTTCTTGAACCCCCCTCGCCTCTCTAGCGTCATCTTGGCGGTCTGACTTTTCATAATCAACCTTTCCTCGACCAACCGCTGCTTCAGCAACACGCTGCTGTTGTCGCTCATGGACAAGCGGAGGGCAGCCATGTCAAACAGCAGCCAAATCACAGAGGCGATGAACACGAAGGCGAGAACCCTCCCGCTGCCCCTGAAGTACTTCCTAATCTTCATCTTCGTCAACAGAACAGAAACACAGAGAAACCCAATCTAACAATGCGGATGTCAGAATACCACCACAGGAGCGCGGTCGCTCATACTTGCACCGAGTGCGGCCGAGTCCTTCTTCGGGGGAAGAGCTCAGGGCTCCGGGTCGAGCTCCGGGAAGAGCTGCCTGCGTGGCATTCCTCCTCACTCGAACCTGGGGCTCGGAGCGTCTGTCTTCAGGCTCTTCTGTCACAGCGCGTCATACATAGAAACAAATTACTGGGCATGAATGAAACACAGCTACAGAGCACGCACATAGGTTACGGGTGCACACGGTGAATCGCTACGGTACAATTTCCACATACCCGGGCGTTTGTTCCGAAGGTTGACCCGGGGACTGGAAAGTTTGCTCCCAGGAATGGACACAGGTTTAAACGCAGTGTTTCACACGCAAAAAGTCCATGATTTACTACTACAGGATATGTGTGTGTGTGTGTGTGTGTGTTGGGCTTCAACTTTGCCCTTGGAGAACAAGTCTGATTGGATGGGCTGCACGGAGGTGGGGGTGGCATTGGCAAACTTTTCAACTGCGGAAAAACTCCTCCTGAAGTTGTGTTTAATTTTAATGGAGATCCTTCACTCTCCTATTCCCAACGATTATTTGTATGTGTACATAAGGTAAACTTTTGTAGGCACATTAATGACAATGCCGGACTTGCAAAACCTGTCTGCATGATGCCTATCTAGGTGCACCGCCGCACACACCTTGAATGTAGTATAACTTGCTTTCCTTTGAGACAGTTCCACTAGGATTGGCCGTCGTTGTTGACAGAGCTTATTAACCAATGTGTTCTCTCTTCTGAATGCGTCTCAATGCATTGCTCTCAAGTTTTAACGCTGGATTCCCTTACGTCTTTTGTTGTTGTACCCTAAGGATGATTGCTTTCCTACCGATGCTATTCGATTTAATTATTCAGCCCTCAAACAAAATAGGTCAACCTGATCCAATGACAAAAAAAATGTAATTCTATTGACAGACATTTACCGAGTTTGAATAATTGTATTGACCTGAAAAATCTGGCATACCATCGATTTATAGTGCATTATTAATGGATAGTTCTAAAGCAATATCCCAGGCCAGTACAAATGAGTTCAAGAGTATAAATTAGCCTACTACTTGTGAATGGATCCCAACAGTCCCCCCCCCCCCCCCCCACACACACACACACAGAATAATCCCAAATGACTAAATGAGCAGCAACAAAATGTACTAAATGTACAGAGAGCCAATATCCTCTTCTCTCTCCTCTGTCTGTCTGTCTGTCTGTCTGTCTGTCTGTCTGTCTGTCTGTCTGTCTGTCTGTCTGTCTGTCTGTCTGTCTGTCTGTCTGTCTGTCTGTCTGTCTGTCTGTCTGTCTGTCTGTCTGTCTGTCTGTCTGTCTCTCGATCTGTCTCCCCTTTAACTCCCTCTACCTGTCTGTCATTCTGCCAGTCTGTCAGTCGCTCTCTCCTCTGTATGTCTCTCTGTTTGTCTTGCTCTTGCTCTCTCTATCTCCCTCTCTACCCCCACTCTCTCTCCCCCTCTTTCTCCCTCTCTTCCTCCCCTCTCCCCTCTCCTCTTCCCCCTTCTCCCCTGCACACACACACACACACACACACACACACACACACACACACACACACACACACACACACACACACACACACACACACACACACACACACACACACACACACACTCGGGCGCCATCATAAAAGCTGTATTAGGGCCGCCATTAGGCAGTGATTAGTGAAGGCGACGGCAGGTTTGCCTCTTCATCAGCGGAGATCTCCTGGGAGCCAGTGGCTCCATCCAGCCTATTAGCACCATCCACCAGCCCCCACCCCCTCTCCCTCACACAACCACTCCCCCACCACCACCCCCCCCCCCCCCCTCCCACCCCAACATGAGTAGGGCGGGAGGCAGAACCCTCCCTGGGTAGCTGCCCTTAGCCACTCTACACAGGCTTTCATTAGCGTGTTAGCTAAATGACTGGCCCAGGGCTAGCCCCCGGGCCGTGTAATGCATGTGTTCGTTTACACCGCGATCCACCGGGGCAATTTATTCATTTATTCACCCGCATCTGAATTCACAAACATGATGTGATCATGTTTGTGAATTTGATTGGGGCTTTTTTCGGGTTTTTTTTTGTGTGTGTGCTGTCCGCAAACTATTAGGTTAGCCTCCAGTTGGGGAGAACTGCTGGGGCTCCACAGGTAATTACAGTGAGATAATATCTTGTTTTCATTAATAGGGCGTCGGCGGAATTCTTTTTTTTTATACGTCTCTGCATATTAAAAATGTTTATTCCAGTTGATTTAATGAGTCACAGTCCATATCCATTATTTTCTTATTCAAGATGTCTGCTGTTAGATCATAAGACTATGACCCCTGAGAAGCAGTTCCCTCCTACAACACACACAAATACACACAAACATAACACACACACACACACACACACACAAACATACAAAAACACACACATACAACCACGCGCATAAACAGATAAACACACACACGCACACACAAACGCATACATACACAGATACACCCACGCACATCAACAGACACATAGACACATACACATACACACACAAACACACACCACACACACACACGCACACACACACACACACACACACACACACACGCACACGAACACACACACACACACACACACACACAACAGACACACACACACACACACGCACACACACACACACACACACACACACACACACACACACACACACACACACACACACACACACACACACACACACACACACACACACACACACACACACACACACACACACACACACACAAACACATTGGACGTGATAAGTCAATGAGAACTGAATCAGTGAAAAAAAAATCCCATTTGTGTTGGGATAAGGATGGGTTGTCACTCATTTTTATTGGGTTCCTCCCTGATCTGAACTTTGGATTCCCGGGCCAAAATAATCCATCTCTGCTTCTATCATCATTTTTGTTATGCTGCTTTCAACACGTGAGCCACATAGACACACAATGAGTCACAAAGACAAACTGATAAACTCAACTGCTGCCCATTTGCAATACTGTTTCCAAACCAGCCAATATTCAACAAGACCTAACAAAATCATTTCCAAATTTAAGTTCCTGTTGAACCCAGTTTGAACTGATGATGTGGAGGTGATATTGTTGGACAAATAACAACAAAACCAGGGCAAACTGAAAGCCTGTAAGTATTTCATTAGAGGAGAAGACCACAACACCAATATGAATATGCATATGTAATTTAAATACAGTTGTACGATACCTTTAATGTATGTTAATTAGGACCTCAGGTTTAAAATGACAACAGTTGGTCTGTAATTTACATAGGCCTACAGGTCATGTTTTGCTAATACGGCACTTGTTGAAAGAGACGGCAAGAATACGGCTAGGTTTGACCCACTGACATTTTCAGTGTCAAATTATGCATATTGTATGAATTAAATTAATTAGAGAATTCATTAAGAAATATGGCTTGCGGAATCGACTCTAATATTTAGTTATGTGATGTAATTTTCTTTCATTGTGAAATCTAATTTGTTTCATAACACTTTCTCCAGTGTTTTTTCCCTCCGTGCTAACTATGATGTATGCAATTTGTTAGTCGTTTAATTAATTATGATTAGAGTTAGTGAATGAACTGCTTGTTTTGACAGATGATACACATCAAGGAGACCTTTGAACAATTAACTTGAAATCAATTACGTACCCTTATTTTGTGTTTGTTGCAACTCTAAGTTTATGTCAGAGCTCCCTCTGCCCATGCATCAGATCGGCCCAACTCTGAATAAATCAAATGGGCCATTATGTGTAATTTGCCCACCAGACTATGGTAGATAAACAACTTTGATTATTTTGAATGTATTAAGAAATACCTAGCCCTGCCTAGTTCAGAATGCAAACAGACAAATTGAAATTCCATTACGTATATTAGATATTTTCTTTTCTTTATATTTACATTTCAGTTATCAGAATGTTCTAGAATATTTTATGTTTCCATTTGACTATTCGGCCTACCTTTGTAAATATTCTCAGAAATAGCCTCAATGAAATAGCACATAGGCCTACATATCTTTTTCGAACAGTTAAAATTATCTGTTTATTTGTAATGTATTAATGCTTTAGTGTTTTACTCTTAGGATTATTTTATTATTTATTTAAAAAAATTGCTACGAGTTGTCCTTAGTGTTTTACACCTGCACGGCCACCAGATGGCGCTTTAGTTACGCTCATAACGCAGAGCCCGTCGAATAATTTCCAGCATGGAAGAGAAACTTCTGTCCTTGAATGCAGTTGGTGGTATAATGCCATCTAAATAACGCATGCATTTCAATTTGTGCATTCTCTGTATAGGACGCCATGAGATATCTTGATTAACATCAGCCATATTGGTTGAAGTCAGCGAGCAAGCAAGCATTGTGATTTATGCTCCATGTTATTAGCCTTATCACTTTCACCATACCTTGGGGTCACCGACACGACGATATACCTGCGGCCTCAGGTAACTCCAACACATAACAAATAAGAAATAACATCGAGAATGCTCCTTAGTGAAAGACGGGGATGAACGGGACACTGACACACTAGCTCCTAGCTCCTAACTCCTAGCTCCTAGCACCTAACTCTTAGCTGCATCGCTGCTTCCGGCGGGTTGCCTCAATCCCACACACCTGTCTTAAGACGACCGGGACACATCCTTCTCTTTTTTTTTTTTACCAGGTGACATGAAGGTGATATGGATGTGGATCCCACCGGACCTGTCTTAATGTGTGACATAAAAAATAACTACATAATTTGTCTCAATCCAGAGGACTGACTTGGCATGGATCGCAGCGGCCCTAAATGTCACCCTGTAATGAGTTCTGGCCAAAGGTACACAGCCAGGACAGGGCTGCTGCTGGCACCTGCCCATGGCCAGCTCTGTGTCCCCTGCAGCCATTTGGACCACCCCTGCTTCTGTTTGTGCACACTGTGCATGGGGCCCGATGCCTGGTGCATTTTAACCACAAAGTTTTTCACTGCAGGTTTCAATTTTTAGTTTTATGCACAACCCCACCCCCCCCCCCCCCCCTTTTTGCATCCATGGTTGCTGATTCAATGGAGCTAATTCCACGCTTTTCTTTGTAATCTATGCAAAAAGTCGTCATCTAATGACGCGAACCCACTGTGAGAAGTCATCCGTCGGCGTAAGAGTAGAGTATTTTTTGTTGACGTTGGGGTCGTTTGTGCACCTCCAATCATGAAGGCTCGCTGATAGCAGAGGTGTGACAGTGATCACATAACAGTCTGAACCCCCCCCCCCCCCCGCAACGGCAGGGAGACGCCAGTGCGCTTTGGAGCAACTTGACTTCTTTTGTCACATTTGTATGAAGTCTATTGGCGAACACGACAGCGCCGTATTATCTCGCGACGCCACCGGGAGACCGGCGCGCATTGTATCTAAATTAACTTTCTTCTATTTCCCCGGTAAATGAAATCAATTCCATCCCTTTATGCTACTTTTCATCTGCCTTTTGTCTTGTTGCCGAATCTTCCCCCCCCTTTTTCCTTTCTCCAATCATGTGTTTTGCCCTTTCCTTGATCTGATAGCATTAAACATATAATTAAGTCATAAAGGATGGGTCTGATGAGCGTAGCAGATGGTAATTGCGTCCTACATTTGAATGAAATGATATGCATTGCTACAATTTACAGCCCATGCCTCATATTTTATTCAGCAACCTTTTATCTCTTTTCCTGCAGAATTATTCCGCAATAAATTTAGACATCTTATCAATAGCGGGAGTGATAGTGGCAGAAACGTAGGCTCGGAGACGACGAAGAGGAACAGGAAGAAGAAGAAGAGTGCGGGAAAAAAAAGGCCTGGCTGGGTTTTTCTTTTATGCTGTTTAAAATATTTTTCCATAATAAAGGACTTTATCAGAGCTTCTCTATCGCCGGAAGGAGGTGGATGTTACCTATTCCTGGTAAGGCTGACAAGCTGTCACTCCACCCTAGGGTTAGAGGAATGTGGACGAGAAGGGGACGGGCTGAGTTCAACTTCTGCCAGGGGCATGGTCCCCTGAAAACCCAAGGTAGAGCTTCCAGCCTCCACAGTCACATCTAGCTGTAATTACTTGGTATTCCCATTGTACTACACGAAACAAATTGATCAGTGCCTCTTGTAAGCTTCCCGTGTTTTCTAGAAACCAGGCCGATGTTGTGTGTGTGTGTGTGTGTGTGTGTGTGTGTGTGTGTGTGTGTGTGGGGGGGGGGGGGGGGGGGGGGGAGTTTGTTGGCGGGGAACTTCCTGTGCTGGTTGGTAGTACCTGTCAGCAGAACAGTTGAATGGAGCGGCGCCAGCAGGGACTGTTTGCAGCGCTGACAAGCTGTCCTGTGTGCTGTGGTCCCTGGTGAAGTGCTGGACCCCGCTGATATTTGAGAACTGGTAGCCGGGGCTGATATAGGTTTTAATTCTCATGTTCCTCATGACCTGCCAAGCTCAGGAGCCCCATGCCAGCTGGAAAGCTTTCACGTGTGAGACGGTATTAGCAGAAAACAAGAAAGAGAGAGAGAGAGGGGGAGAGGGAGGGAGACGGAGAGGGAGAGAGAGAAGGTATTGAGAGAGGTAGGGAGGGAGGCAAAGAGAGCGAGCGCGAGGGAAGGAGGGAGAAGTGTATAGAGAATGGGGGAGGAATATGGAGAGAAGAGAGCGAGGGAGGGAGAGGCATATATAGAGAGAGAGGGGGAGAGGGAGGGAGACAGGCCGAGAGGGAGGGAGAGGGAGGTATAGAGAGAGGTAGGGGGGAGACAAAGAGCGAGAGGGAGGGTTGAAGCGTATAGAGAATGGGGGAGGTATAGAGAGGGGGGAGAGGGAGGGAGGGAGGTATGTAGAGAGAGAGAGAGGGAGAGTGAGGGAGGTATAGAGAGAAAGAGGGGAGGCAAAGAGAAGGAGGGAGGGAGGGAGAAGTGTCTAGAGAATGGGGGAGGTATAGAGAAAGGGGGGAGGAATACAGAGAGGGAGGGAGAGGTATATATAGAGAGGGAGAGATAAAGAGTGAGGGGGGAGAACTATGGAGAGAGGAAGGGTGAGGTATATAGAGAGGGGGGCTAGAGAGAGAGCGAGTGCCGACACAAGTCTCTCTATAGACATTGAAGGTGCAACAGAAGTGTCCTATTATATCTGGCTACCCCAGGCCTTTAGGCGTTTAGTCATGATAAAGGTCCATTACCCTTAACTACAACAGCCTGTGTTTGGTCGGCTGTTTCATGCGGCGCCCCCCCCCCCCAGCTGGGAGGGGTGGTGGGGGGTGCCTGGGGTGACCCCCCGTCTATTTATTGATGCCTCTTGAGTTTCCACTTGCCGGTAATAGACTGGAAAACACAGATAATGTGTTTGATCGATCAGCGTGAACAAATTTCATTTGTTCACGATCAATAACACTTTACAGACGAGGGAGCTCTGGCCACCACCGGCAGCGGAGTCCGGAGGCTTTTGATTGAAGGCGTACCGTCTGGTAGCTCGTCCGTTGGACCGGTCCACGCCTGGGCCTTCTCCTATAGGAGGCATGCAGCCCGGCGTTTGGGTGGCGGCCCGCAATCTGTATTTAAAACTAATAACGCCGTGTGCTAGCCTAGCCCCGGGGGGCCGAGTCCACCCAAACCAATCTGATAAACAGCACATGTTTCTTTTGGGGTTCCTTGTGATCCGAATTAAAATGTGAAAAATATCAATTCCGGCTGCATTCTTCACCCGGCGATCCATTCTGTGTGCTTTTTTCATATGTGGGGGCATAATGATTTGATTTGTTTGTGGAGCAGGGCATTATTCGTACGAAGGACCAGGATGTCTGAAGCATATTAAGAAACAAAAGGACGGAATGGGAGCGGGGTTGGGTGATGCTGTTGGGGTGAGGAGGAGGAGGAGGAGGAGGAGGAGGAGGAGGAGGAGGAAGAGGAGGAGGAAGAGGAGGAGGAGGAGGAGGGTGGGCTGTTACTGACGTACAGAGGAAATACATTTCCACGGCTCAACCTTTTGCAGTTTGCCTCCATGTTTCTGCTTCTCATGATCACGCTCGGCGAAGCGCCCCGAAGACAAGAGGCCTCCGCGCACCGTGTCACACGCAGCTCTGACGCCGTCCTGCCTTCTACGCACTCACACACACACGCACACACACACATGCACACACACACACACACACACACACACACACGCACACACACACACACACACACACACACACACACACACACACACAGCGCGCCACACACACACACGCACACCGCACACACACACACACACACACACACACACACACACACACACACGCGCGCGCGCGCACACACACACACATACGCAATCACACACGCATGCACATGCAAAGGCATTCACACACACACACACACACACACGGATGCATACACGCGCACACGTAGCCATAGGCAAATGCACAAACACATGCACACAAAGGCACACATAGCCACACACACACACACACACACACACACACACACACACACACACACACACACACACACACACACACACACACACACACACACACACACACACACACACACACACACACACACACACACACACACGGACACACATGCACACAGCATGAGATGCAGAGTCTCCTCAGATAAGCGTTGGTCTGTTTGCTCCGGGCACTCTCTGTTCAGCGGTGAATAAACTGTTGTTGTGGCAATAAGCTGTACGGAGCGGCCTGGCTGGGTCTCTTCACCACCGTATGGTGGAGGGGGCCCCAGCATCAAGCCAATATCCTCAGCATTAGTTTGCAGCACGGTAAACAATTCCATCATGTTGTCCGACGTAGAAACGCGCTGCAAGCCTTTTGATGAAAAATGAAATTTAAGATGTTGCTTCTAGATGGTTTTAAGATTATTTTAGGGCCAATTCCGGCTGGACTAGGTCTCAATAGATCATCGCTGATGTGATTGTACAATAAGCCGCACATTGGCTTCAGGAAATCCACTATATAAATAAAATCCATTACATATCATTACGGTTATTTATATTATTATTATTATCATTATCGTTACAACCATGTACCTTATCCAAACAGAATTGATTGTTTCAATCCCCTTGTTCAACAAAATGTATGCTATCGTTCCTTACTTTGTGGCTCATTCCTTTTTTTCGGTAAACACGGAGATGGAAAACACTTTAAAAACTCTAAAAAACTTCAAGGAATCGCCCGACGTGGGTATCTGCCGCTTAGCCTCAGCATTCCCTCACTGCAGGCCCTCTCCGCTCTTCCACACAACCAGATTCCCCAGCCCACAAAGGACAGGACGTGTTCTGGAGGACAATGCGTTAAGACCGGGCTGCCACCCCCCCCGCCACCCCCCCTATATGCTTATGTTTGGCCCAGGTTAGGGGGAGGCATGAGATGCATATTGTTGGTGTTCATTTGAATAAGGACAAATGTCAGGTTTTCCATGGCTGCCGGCGGCTCCACCATGTTAGATGATCAACTCATCGTGGGCCTCTGGACCCCGGTCATCAGCAGTACTTCCAGGTCACTGTCACTGCGGCGTGGTGGTTGGAGGCGCTGGTTGACCTTCTGACAGCGCGGAGAGACCGCCTTCTCTCAGGGCAGGAATAATCAGGTTGGATTTTGTCCCCGTTAAATGTTTTGTTTTTCTCAATGGCTTTTGTGGCGCTCTGGGGAGCGGCGTCAAAGGGATATCCGACGTCTATCGGTCACGTGTTCGTTTTGTTAGTCTGCGTTTGTTTTTTGTGTTTTGTATCAATTATTACGTGATATTTATTTCCAAATATTGTCTATCCCATTTTATCCTCTTCTTCTTTCTGTGGAATTAAAATATTAACGTAGATGTCATAGTCCTTGAAGAACCTTTTTGCTGATTGGTCCATTAATATAATTGTATTTCTTGTTATTTCTATGTGTGTTTGTGTGTGTGTGCGTGTGTCTGTGTGTGGATGTGTAGCAGTGTGGTAATGTGTGTGTGTGTGTGTGTGTGTGTGTGTGTGTGTGTGTGTGTGTGTGTGTGTGTGTGTGTGTGTGTGTGTGTGTGTGTGTGTGTGTGTGTGTGTGTGTGTGTGTGTGTGTGTGCGGCAGTATGTGTGTGTGTGTGTGTGTGTGTGTGTGTGTGTGTGTGTGTGTGTGTGTGTGTGTGTGTGTGTGTGTGTGTGTGTGTGTGTGTGTGTGTGTGTGTGTGTGAGTGTGTTCATGTGTGTGAGTCGGTCATGTACGTTCTGATTTCCATCTCCCGTGTCAACACTGCATGTTCCATATGTTTAGACGGTGAAGAAAGCGTGTCCTCTCTCCTTGTGGAAACGCCGCCCGCCAAGCTCTCTGCCGCGGCCGCAGGAAAAGGTTGAACGCCGCCTCCGTCCCATAAGCCCCTGGGTCCCCCTGAGGTTCCCTCCAGCGCCGGATCGCCAGAGAAGCGTGCGTTTCACCCTTCACTGTGTTCAATACCCCCACACCGCAGCACCCCTGGCCATGTCTCCTGAAACCCTCACTTCAATCTCCACGTTCGCCATCCTTCAACTCTTCCTTTGTCTTCTCCAGCTTAATCACGGCGTTGTACTTTTGTGCATCTTTCCCTCCGCTCGTGTTCCTCTCCTTCCTCCGCCTTCTGTTCCCCTTTGCTCTCGATGTGTAGGCCCTAAGTGTTCCTCGAGCCGCCAACGCACACAACGCACATCTGCTGCCGGGGCCCCCAGAGGTTTGTCGTCCAGATTGTTAAAAGTAATTTACAGAGAGAGCGCGGGAATCAAAAGCGTCACCATGCAACGCCTTTTAGAGTGCGGCGTCGTGTATCAAATAGGAGTCGTGGTGGCGCACGGGAGATTGAGGGGGGCCGGGGGAGGGGGGCCGGGAAGGCTTGAAGCATCTTTGTTGGTTTCTCAAAAGTGTTTACCAAAAAAAAAATCCCCAGAGTGCCAAGGGCCAAGCCACTGAGACTAGGGTATTACATTATTAATTAAAATACAAGTCCCCGCATTGCCCATGGGCTACCGGGTAACACACTTGGTTGATCAGGTAGGCGCAAGGGCTGCTGGTATTTCTTTCTTTGTGGGGGGGGGGGGGGGGTTGCGCTCGAAGGCACAGGGTAAATCTGTGCTGGGTTGTAATACTCTACGTCTACACGCTCGCACAAGAGAGGAAAGGAGTTCTGGGGAAATGGATTTGAGCTGTCATGGAAACCCCCTTGCAGATTTAAAACCGTTAACAGCGCTCGCATGAGTTTTTCGGACCTTGAGTTGTGAAAGAGTTTGGTGTTTTATTTTAATGATAATCTTGCCTTTAATGTTTTTTTTTTTTTAAATCAATCTCACATTCAATATTTGGGTGTTAGCGCAAGTTGGGTTTTGTCATCATATTATATCATATTCTTTTATTAAATTCACTAGAATAAAATTTGTTTTATATTGAATGTGCATTTGAGGTTTTATATCAAGGGAAGAATCCTAGTCTTGCGCCCTATTCTCTCAGGTAGGTTAAAAATATCCTTTAACCAAGAACATTGTTCTTGGTTAAAATGTATGCATTGGTTGGGAGAAATCACAGCCAACATCAGGTTTCATCCAAATATTTCTAGGTGAATATCCCCTCCTTCCTGGCAATACCTCTGTCTTCCTTCCAGCTAATTTATTATAACGTAATATATGCCATTTAATAATATATATAATATATATATATATTATATATATATATATATTATATATATATAATATATATATATATATATTATATTATATATAATATATTATATCATATCAGCATATATATATAACCTTTACCAGCGGACTTATAGGGCTGGCGTTTCCATCTACTCCAGCCCTCGTTATTGCCTATGCTTTATGTCATTAAAGTAGAAGTGAGAAAGAAAGAAAAAAAAACACTATTGGCCTCCTCTCATCCTCATTAAAGTCCTGTCCTACCGAAGTGTGAATATGTAATCTTCTAATAAGCCTAGCGTCAGAATAAAGGAGGGACTAGTACCTTTAGTACTGGGAAGGGACTGGTAATGGCACTCCATACTGGACCACAGGCAGCCATAATGAGCCCAGCAAATGCTGTGTGTGTAGGTGTGTGACGTTGTGTAGGCGTGTGTGTGTGTGTGTGTGTGTGTGTGTGTGTGTGTGTGTTGTAGGTGTGTGTCGTTGTGTAGGCGTGTGTGTGTGTGTGTGTGTGTGTGTGTGTGTGTGTGTGTGTGTGTGTGTGTGTGTGTGTGTGTGTGTGTGTGTGTGTGTGTATGTGTAAGCGTGCGTATAGGTGTGTGTATGTGTGAGTGCATTCAATATTTATATTAGCAGAGAAACGAATACGATAACTTTTATTTTGCGAGACTCTACTCTGTGTTGCTTCTTTGTGTTTGCCTCCTTTCTCCTCCCGACGTTCCCCCCCCGTCTCTGCTGCACTCCTGTCCTCTCTTCTCTCTCTCTCTCTCTCTCTCTCTCTCT
>OLKM01001662.1:99526-104526 GCA_900291075.1 Melanogrammus aeglefinus
TTTGTGTGTTTTTATATTGTATTTAAGGAATATAAAAACTTTTCTGAGGGAACCGTATGAAGGTCAATGTGTTGGAAGCAGAAACCTGTTAGAACCCCCTGCCTCGTCCCCCCGTCGATCCCCCGTCACCCCCCCCCAATCCATCCCAGCTCACACCACCCGGCACGCACGACTCTGTTTGGAGAGATAGGAATTATCAACGTCACCTTTGAGCTCAGCAGTCTGTCTAGTGCCGGTGGTATCACACATAATGACATTCAGTTTAGCTCAGATCACATTTACGATAGCATATTTGATACAGTTGTAAACCAGTACAGAATAAACCCGCGTAAGAGAATAAATCCCCTTTCCCCCCCCACCCACACCTCTCTCTCTTCCTCTCTCTCTCTCTAGTTTAAACACAATCTATTTTTTCCAGTGTAAATCAGTTGTCAATCCACTGCAAATGGAAGCGTTTGGACGTGAAAGCGAGGGGAGGAGACGAGAGAGAGAAGAGGGAAGTGAGTAAAGATTATCTCCCGGCCGGGGCAGCGCGGCGTGGCCGAGACTGACAGCTCTTTTAGATGACTGACAGGTGTCCTTTGAAATGCCGGCGAAGCTGCTTCTGTTCAGACTGTTGAAATGCATATTTGGGTCTCTTATCATAACGGCATGGATGGCCCAGATAGGCTGCGTTAACATTGCAAATGGCTCCGGAATTATTCATTGTCAGCTCAGGAGGGGAAGGGAACAGAGGGGGGAGGGGAAGGAAGGGGGGGAAGGAGGGGGGGTTTGAGGGGTGGGGGGGGTGAAGTTTGATTATTCCTCTCACACAATGGGCAGGGGGGCGCTTAATGATTCGCCGCCACCTTGGCAGCGCCGCGTGCCGACTTGAGGCGCTTGCGGGGGTTGACACGGGTCTGGCCAAGTGTTAGAGCAAGATCATGCGCGTCCGGGCCCCCCCCCCCCATTTTAATTTCTAATACATTAATCTTCCCCGCGCAGATCCGTCCATGAATATTCCAAGCGCTCCACCTCTTGTTTGTCGGAGGAGCCCGCTGTCTCGCTTTCATCCATTCAGGTGGTTTCATTTCACTGTGGAAAAGCACACCCCCCCCCCCCCCCCCCAGCGCACCCACAACCCCCCCCACCACCCCCACCCCGGCTAAATGGACCCGATCAGTCAATGACAACGGCGGTGCACAATGGAGCCCCCGGTACCACGTCCCCCCCCCACCCCAACCTCCCCTTCATCCTATTCTCCTTTCAGCCGCTGATAGACAAACCTGACACCTGCTCCCGGGGGAGACCCCAGCCCGCGCTCCTGGAGAGACTTCCTTTACTTTATCAGCCCATGAAGGGTTGTCACAGGTGACTCTCGGAGGTGTGGGAGGGCCGGGGGGTGGGGTGGTGAGGGGGGGTGTTGGAGGCAGAGGGGGGCCCGCTCTCTCTGACCTGCACCCACTCCCCCTCCCCCCGACCCCACCCGCCCCCCGACGAGGGGTGTTCGGTCGCGGCAGCGAGGCGACGGGCGTGCACGGCGGGGCGGATTAAGGTGGCTTAGATCCTGTCACACGCGCAGGCGGCGGGCGCTTCTTAAGGAACGCTAAGCCTTTGTTCCCCCAGCCTGTTAATTAGCATTGTCTTAAGTTCATTAGAGCACCGCCGCTGTTGTCGCTAACGAGTCGCCGCGGACCACCTACACGGCGCCCCTGCTTTGTGCGCGCTGACCTGACGGTGTCTCCGGCGTTCCTCTGTCCGTGGCGTAATTGCATGTTTCTTTTTAAGACAAGGGGCGTTCAGGCCCCTTCACTGCGACCGCACGCACTCGCAGTTACAGTCCAACCCCCCCCCCCCCCCCCCCGGCTCTAAATTAAAATATAATCGTTCAGCTAACAGGACATGTGACGCGTCTGACAGACTAATATTTACACCTCTCTTGCGCTGATCATCTGTACATTTATATAGCAAAGAGCCACTGATTTTTTTCCCTCCTGCCGGCTCCGCTTGTTGCTAGGCATCCCCCCGAACCGAAGACGGTGATGAAATTCTCAGTAGCTTCGAGTAGTCGGCGGTATACAATGCAAAAAGTTTGTCCTCTCCCTTTCCCCTCCCTTTCCTCCCCCTCACCGAGGGGATGCATTAGGACAGTGTGCTTGTGCCTAATCCAAACGAGCACATCAGTCCACCCCCCCGTTTCCATGGCGAAACGAGACTCAGAGGGGCCCCCCTGACTGCGGGGCCCGCTCGCAGGAACACCATAACTCAACGCAGGCAACACCTTTACGGTGGGAACCTTAAATGTGCAATGGCATATATGGATATTACAAGTGTCACGCCCGGTGATGAAGATAGGCTGCCAGTTGTAATTATGATATCTGATTCGGGCGCATAGGGGGGGGGGTGGGGGTGGGGGGGTGGGGTAGGGGGTGTAAATGTGGCGCGCGGGAGAGTGGCAATATTTTAATGGGGAGGAGACAGGCCTCTCCCTCAAGGAACATCTCCGCTGACACCGGCTGCTGGAAAATTGGGATTTATACTTCCTGTTTTCTATTAATATGGAGATGAATACAGGTGTTCCTGTGTCGTAAAATTAGTTTAGCTCTTGCAAATTGCAATTACAAGATGTTGAGGGGGAATGGTGTGTCTTTGCGGTTTTCGCGAAGGCGCAAGAGGAAATGGGGGTAAATGAGAAAGAATTCCGGATTTAAAATGAACATAATAACGTGCAATTCTGTCCTCTACAACCCCCCCTAGCCCTGGCTTGGCAGATGCAACTATTTGTTCTGGCGGAGCCTAAGTAGCTATAGGCCCACTTTCTCCACGCTCGTCAGACACGGGAGGCAACACACAAGAAATAAACTGCGAGACGCCGTCCTCCCCTCTTCAAGGGTGAGGGCTTGGGCAAGGGCATCCAAAAAATTAACTCTGCTTTCCTTTGGGGATGTTGAGGGACACTGTTGTGTAGGCATTCGGTAGGCATTGATGGGTAGAGGGCAGCCAAAAATCGTTGGAAGGGTGAGAGTACTCTCCCTACCGAGTAAGTTTGTCTTGACTAGTGGTGGATGATGAGAGGTGGTGGTGGTGGTGGTGGTGGTGGTGGTGGTGGTGGTGGTGGTGGTGGTGGTGGTGGTGGTGGTGGTGGTGAGTGAGATGGTGGTGAGAGAGGAGGTTGTTGAGGTGGTGGTGGTTTTTTTTGAGAGAGGTGGTGGTGGTGGTGGTGGTGGTGGTGGTGGTGGTGGTGGTGGTAGTGGTGAGAGAGGTTGTTGCGGAGGTGGTCATGGTTGTGGAGGTCATGGTTGTGGAGGTGGTCGTGAGAGAGGTGGAGGTCATGGTGGTGGAGTTGGTGGTGGTGGTGTTGGTGGTTGTGGGTTTGGCACTGCAGACACATTCCCTCTGCTAGTCCTTTGCTTGGTGTCCATTTATTTTTGTTCTGTATATTCCTGTAGGCTTATTTATATTTTACTTTCTAATTAGCTTATATTTTTCCATCGTGTTTTATTGATCACATATTTCAAATGTGATCATGTATTTCCCTGCCAATGTAAAGCACGCTGAATCTTGTGTTTGAAGGGATGTATAGCAATAAACGTGCCTTGCCCATAGGCCCCAATAAGAGCTGTAACGTAATCATCCAAACTCGCAAAAAAACAACAGACCAGATAAATTCTATGCATGTTAGTAAGCATGGTGCATATAGAATATTTATCCTTCTCTGTAGTCCACCTGTGTGTCTTCGCAGACGCCCTCGATACCGTTAGCATTTCAGCGCTACGAAAACAAACTGATTTATAGCAAGCTAGCAGCGCGTACCTGGAAGCCGGGCGTGGCCGTCGCCGTCAGCCAATGATAGAGGCCCTTGTGTCGAGCCGACACGATAAATTACCGTGCCAACCTGTCCTCCTGGAGTCTTTATAATGCTAAATATATGTAATTAGGCGGCGTGGGGCTCAGAGGAGAGAGAAAATGCATTGTCAGTGGAGAAGATCAGTTAGCTTTGATGCTCAGCGGCTGCTTCGTCATTATTAGAGACGGCAAGACCGAGCAGGCCACTAAGGGAATTATGAATCACTCCCAATCGTGTGTGTGTGTGTGTGTGTGTGTGTGTGTGTGTGTGTGTGTGTGTGTGTGTGTGTGTGTGTGTGTGTGTGTGTGTGTGTGTGTGTGTGTGTGTGTGTGTGTGTGTGTGTGTGTGTGTGTGTGTGTGTGTGTGTGTGTGCATTATAAAATCCATGGTAGCGCCTGCGAGAGACTAGCCCTACAGATCATCAATGGTCTGAATGATGTCGCCCCAGCTGCCAAATATTTTGTATCCTCAAGTCGTTATTAATTGACCGGCTGTAACACAGGTTTGTACAGAGTGGAAAATACATCGTCGACTTAAATAACCTCGACCAACGGCATCAAACGCCCGTAGCGGCGAGAGAGTGTGTGTGTGTGTGTGTGTGTGTGTGTGTGTGTGTGGTGTGTGTGTGTGTGTGTGTGTGTGTTGTGGTGTGTGTGTGTGTGGTGTGTGTGTGTGTGTGTGTGTGTGTGTGTGTGTGTGTGTGTGTGGGGGGGGGGGGGGGGGTTGGGGGGTGATGAGGATGATGATGATAGGTTGGTTGTGAGTGTTTTTTTTCCTCTCTCCCCCTGCCAGTGTATAACGGATCGTCTTCCTAGCACTCAAAGTTCAATATAAGGCATGATACTTTTATCATGAAGCGCTTGATAAGGGCATCTCTCAAAACCTGTGCGGCGGAGCTTTCAGAGAGGCGCACATGGAGGGAAAAGCCTTCAGCAGCCAGGATGTGCCGTAACCACTCTGACAACAACACCTCGTCCGGAGGCACGTTCCGCCACGGTCCATCACGGCAGGCCTGGCTTCCAGGGGCTAATAACAGCACAATAAAAATACCACAGTAAAAGCCTTAATAAATAATAGGCCTACTTGATAACAACCCCTCCCCCCCCAAAAAAGATTAGACTCATTTAGGTGCAGATTTGGGTTGCGTTGCGCGACACATATCGTCGGCAGGCTG
>OLKM01001662.1:109526-115462 GCA_900291075.1 Melanogrammus aeglefinus
CTACACAAAGACAAAAAAGATATATTTTTAATTTTCTTAAATATCCCAAATTTAAATATTGCTAAGATAAATGTATCTTAACATTATAAATATAATCAACATATAATCAATACATTGAAACACCTTAGGGCCCCACTCTTACACCACATGTAGTCTGCGTGACTTTGGCCTCGCTGCACCGTCACCAACCCTCCACCGTGTGCTGAGATCGTCTGCTGTGTGTGTGTGTGTGTGTGTGTGCGTGTGCGCGTGTGCGTGTGCGTGTGCGTGTGCGTGTGTGTGTGTGTGTGTTGGAGTGGTGTGTGTGTGTGTGTTGGAGGTATGAAGGGAGGTGGTGGTTTGGGGGTGGTCTCGCCAAGGTATGGGAGGGAGAGGTGTGAGTGGTGTGGGTGTGTTGGGGGAGAGGATGGTGGAGGAGGTGGGTGGTGTGTGATGGGGAGTATGGTAGTTGGGTGGAGTGGGGGGGGGTGTCTCTTGGGTACGGAGAGCGGTGGGAGGCGGGGTGCATCAACTGACTCCCTCTCCCAGAGAGATGAGCAGCGCCCGGCCGATATGATATGCGGGGCCCGGACCCCGGGTCTGGGTGGAGTGGGCTGGGCCACCCAGTATCCTGGCTTCATTAATCATCCCGCCAACCCACGGCTTACCGGCAAACTCCCTCGCGCGCCCCTTCCTATGAAACTCCTCGATAACAGAGCCAACAAATTCACGCAAGTACAAGCCTCATGAGCACAGAGCAGCTAAAATGTCAGCCCAAATCTGAGTCTTGATCGCAGATAGTAATCATATATTTTCCCATTTGTGGCCCCGGCCGCTGAGGGAATAGGCGTTTCCCGCTGGTCAGGTAGCGTAAGACTAGCAGTTGGTGGGGAAGACTTGGTACCCTGAGCCAGATGGATTAGCCATGCCTGCGGCATATGTTCAACAAGCAGGCCTGCGCCCAGCCTGCGTCGTAACGCTCTTCATTTCAAGTAGCCAGGTATGCACGCATATATATATATATATATTCACCTGGTACGGTTACTCCTCCCTCATCCCCCACACCTCCCCTGCAATTTCCCGAGCCCCCCCCCTCTCTCTCTCTCTGGAGAAGTCCTAGTATCCACGACGACCGCTGTGAAGTCACGTGGTCCGTTGCTGAACAACGGCAGATGTGTCAGACTTAAGTTGGTCGCACCAATTTCAGACAAAAAGCAATATCCGTAATATTCATAAATAATCATGTCATCGTATTATTTTCCGTAAAACTTAACTATTCGACGCCAAGCAAACTATAGCTACTGCGGGAGGCGTGTGCGCGAGACACAAGAAAGGTTCTGGTGTCGGGGGGAGGACCGGACGCTAGTCGCCCGCCGCCTGGTTCAACTTTCCCTTAACGGCCACATGCGCCTAGCTCCTGCGGAGATCTCCTTCCTCCATGTGACTTATGTGGCAGGGGGAGGAGGGGGGACGGTGGCGATGAAGGGGCGAGAGGTGGGGAGCAGCGAAGGTATGCTCGGAGGATGAGGAGGGGGAGGGGAGAGGTGGGGGGGAGGGGTGCGTTGAAAATGTCAATAGAAATAGTAAGTGTGTGGAAGGGAAGTGCTTGCCCTAATTAGTGCCCATTTACAGATTGTTTATGGAGCGCTGCGAGATGAGCTGCTCCTGACGGAGAGCTCCATAGTTGCATATTGTCCTAGCCTGGGGAACAAGAGGAGCATCCAGGCATTTATCGTAACCTATTCATACCAGCATATTTCATTTTGCCTTAATGAGATAGCCATCGTCGCAATGACGCCGGGTTATTTATTACATATTAAATTGTATGAACCTGGCTGGTTGAGAGGAAGATTTCAAAAACTCCATTCCTCTTATTAACTTCTTCATTATCTTGTGTTCGCTGGTTTGGGGCTTCTTCTTCCTCTATATGTTTCAGTCTTAACAAATACGTATACGGCCTGCAGGAGACGCACAACTGCGCCATTGCTCTCTTATTTGTGTCGTGGAAGGTGGGCGCGACACGACGGCAATGTTAACCGCTTGCTTAGTTTTTAATTGTTATATGGTGCGTCTGGCGTGGTTTCTGTTTTTCTCATTGCGTATTATCGCGTTATATCGTTCCTAATCGTTTCTTTTCTTATTAACACCTGCAAAAATGGGATGTCGCCTGTAATTGCCGCGGGCACAATAATGTTTGTAATTTATTGTCGCCGCCTCCCACTTTCCGGCCAATTATGTCATTTGGATTATTAGACAAAGTCTACAATCTTAGCGGATAGGTTTCGAACGGCTAACCGGTGTCTTCATGATCGGCATCAGAATTCTCTGCGCCCTTGTTTTGTACTTACACTAGATGGGTGATGGCTTTCTCAACGCTGACAAATATCTTTAATACACGAATATCTCGCCTTCTCTAGGTTAAACCTTTCCTCTCTGCACAGACACACAGGCAGGCTTTAATGTCCTTTGTATATTAGGGCCATGTTTATTAACTATGTCCCCGAAAAAACCCATGGATGCCGTGCATTTATCCCAGACCCACATTAATTTCCCGGGTCTATGAAGGCATTACGAGTTACATTTAAGTCGTTGTGTAGGTCAGTATTAAAATGCACTTCATACCCGGCCGGGTGGGAGATCATTCAGGATAGCCGCCGGCCCCGGACTCCCATAACGGCGTTTATAAAGTGTCAGCTACTTTAAATTACATTCATGCCTTCACCCCGGTTCATTGTTTTACTTACGGCCGCAATTCTGTTACATGCTTCATTTCTTAAGCCCCGGGTCTCAGTCCTTCCCGTCATGTCCACTCGTGTGCCCCCCTCCCCTAGTCTACTTAGTTCTGTTCCCACCATGTCCAGCTATGTATACTGTTATGTTTATCATCTCACCAACTAATGTCCAACACGATCTACCTTCATTCACCAAATG
Source organism: Melanogrammus aeglefinus (assembly GCA_900291075.1). Taxonomy (NCBI): domain Eukaryota; kingdom Metazoa; phylum Chordata; class Actinopteri; order Gadiformes; family Gadidae; genus Melanogrammus; species Melanogrammus aeglefinus. The sequence continues at coordinate 112,437 of OLKM01001662.1, forward strand.
ATCCACCATGACCCAGCGGTTGTCTTTATTATTTGTCTCTACCGTGTCCCCCCATGTCTTGGTGATGAGGGTCTCACCTTGCTCTCCTGCTGCCTATGGTTCAGTGTATCATTGGTCCGGATCCGACCTGATAATAGTACACAAACACCAAGAGTGTCTGAGCTATGAATGCCTAGCTTGAAAGCAGCCGTTCGTGTGTATGTATGTGCTTCCACGTCACGAGGGTGCCTTGGTCACACCGGTGTGGATCACGGGCTCAGTGTGTTGCCGTTGGCAGGGGGTTGTCCTCGGTGTTGTTGTATGAAGATGGCTACCCCTAAGTCCATGTGCTCACACCACCTGAGGAGGGGAGGCTCCTCAGCCCACCCGGTCCAGAGACGAAACTGGTAGTAGGTGGGGGGGGGGTGGGAGAGAGTTTGAGGGGACGTTGGGGTGGTTGTGGGTGAGGGATGGGAAGGTGGTGATTGATGTTGGCGGGAGGTGCGTGAAGGCGGAATAGATCAGAGGTGTGTGTATGTTTGTGGTTATAATGGCGGTGGGGGTGGTCGTATGGATTCTCGGTTGGGGGCGGTGGGAGATGGTGGGGTGCCTGGTGGCCTGATGTGGGTGTGTCGTGGTCTAAGGTGAGGTCGGTCTAGCTGGGAGAAGGTGGGGTTTTGGTAACATAAGGGTTGGTGGTGACTTAGGTGGTGTCTATCTGCGGGTTGGGATTAGCGTGGGCGGCTAGCGTTGAGATGGGGTGGTGGTGGAGGAGGATGGAAAGGAGCTTGGTGGCATATCTCGGTGCAAATTTGCGGTCTATTTTCAGCTCCAAGAAAACGCAGCAGCCATGGGGAAGCTCGGTTCGACCTTCTCAGAGCGTAGCAGATTCTCTCTCCCCGAATCCACATTCTCTCTCCCCACCCCATCTCCCCCCATTCCCTCCACCAGTCTCCCCCCTCGCTCGCCCCCTCCCTACCTCCCTTCTCGTTTGATGTTGTTTATTCCTGGCTCATGCGATTCAGTGGCCGTGGATACGTCGTACCCTCTCATCCCACACCGGGAGCGCGTGCCATGGGTCCGGGCGCTAGTGGGTGTGGTGGGGGTCATGCGGCTGATGAGGGCGAGGTAAAGCGGCCGCCACCAGCCGCCGCTGTGCCCCACCCCACGACGTGATCCCACCCTTACGCTGGGGGGGTGAGTAGGAGGGCCATTCTATCGCTCCAACTGGTCCACAAGAGACAAAAGCCCTACTCCCAGGGTTCTCTCTCCCCTTCCCACCATCCCTCGTCTCCACCCGGGGCCATACTCGAGGCTGCTGCGTCTTCACACCCGGGCCAGATCCAGCTGCTGGTTCATCACCCGAGCGGCCAGACTCAGGCTTGTCCCCCGGGCCCGACTCAGGCGCTAAGTCTCCAACCCGGTGCCGGATCTAAGGCTTGCTTCTCACCCGTGGGCCAGGACTCAGGGCTCTGCTCTCCACCCGGGGCCGAGACTCAGTCGCTTCTGGTACTCCACCCGTCGGGTCGTTCCTTTTCTTGCGCTTTGGCTCTTCTGGTCCAAATACTGGGGTGCGACGAAGGTCCAGAATACATGTTCGCTGGTCGAATTCTAACGGACAAATAAATTGTATGCGGCTACATTACTTTGCAGAATCTCCCCGCCCGGAAAAAAATGAGATAATTTTTCTTTTTGGTTTATTTAATTTTTGGGCGGTATTATAGTATTAAGTTAGTAAAGACCATTATTTGTGCTATAATAAATTTTTTTCGGGAATTATATTACGACAAACCATCGCGCTGTTATCATAGTTACGCTCAAAAAACAACAAACGCGTTGTATTTGTTTCTACGGAAAGTGTTTTGTTGGTGTATAATATGTAAAACCCCCACTGCAGATCAACGTGGACAATATCCTCATCTATTAGACCGGGCTGACACGACGAGGGAATACTAGTCCAGCTTAAAGTAATTGATAGGCCCAGTAAGTGGGACATAACATAGTACATCAGCGTGAATTATGCCAGAGAAATGTGCACATTCTTATGGATTTAAATCTTACATTCGTTGGACAAACGCACGTTTGCATAAAGTTAATATTATATGCATCATTAAGGTCAGACTTTCTTGAAGCTTGAATTTCCCGCACACATCCGGCTTCATTTCAAAGAATAACAAAATACCTTTCTCTATTCGCCCCGCTCTCTCATTGGGAAAACGAGGGCGTTCTCCTCTACGCTCTCCTCATCCGTTTTTACATTAACAGTCAAATTTGTGAATCTAAGCTCCAGTTCAGTGATCGCATTGCCAGCTCTCTTGGCTCCCCCTCACGCTTGCCTCTTTCACTTCATGCTCAATTTGATCTGAATACCTCGTAGAGGATTCCTTCCTGTCTCTTCTTTCTCTGTCGTTAACCCCCCCTTCCCTCCCCTCACGCCCGCCGACTGCTACCACCAATCCACCACCACCTCTCTCTCGCTCTCACATCGTGTCTCTCTTCTCTCTCTCTCTCTCTCTCTTCTCTCTCTCCTCTCTCTCTCTCTCTTCTCTCTCTCCTCTCTCTCTCTCTCATCTTCTCTCTCTCTCGACCCCCTGTGTTTCTGCGTGTTGCAAGTTAGTTAGTCTGAGTTAACGCCGCCAGTGGTAGACCTGGATAGAACCCATCCAATATGTCTTGTCTTTCGGAGCTCTGTGCAAATGCTTTCTCTCTCTCAGCTCTCTCTCTCTTACCTCCCCCTCTATTCTCTCGATCTCTCCCTGTTACTGGCCCCTTCTCCCTCTGTCTTTTCCTTTCTACTCCTCGTCTCTTCTGTCCCAATCTCTCTCTGCTGGGTCCCCATCTCTCCTAGTCCGCCATTTCTCTCTCTCGTCTCTCTCTCTCTCTCTCTCTGTCTCTCTCTCCTCGTGCTCTCGCTCTCGTCTCTCTCTTCCTCTCTCTCTCTTCTTCCTCTGTCTTCTCTCTCCTCTCTCTCTCTTCTCTCTTTCTGCTCCTCTCTCTCTCTTCTACTCTCTCTCTCTCTCGTGCCGTCTCATCATCTCTCTCTGCTC